>CAJPEV010002017.1:0-47128 GCA_905338385.1 Darwinula stevensoni
GCCCGGACCGGTCAGCATCTTCGCACGAAGCTCTGCCACGCTTAAATTCTGCACACCACTTAACAACAGTTAAATAAGCTGGAGCAGAGTCCCCTAATGTCTGTTGCCTGTCGGCATGCACTTCCTGTGGGGTCATGCCCTTCAAACGGAGGTATTTGATGACAGCGCGCACTTCAGATTTCTCCATTTTCGATTTTTTCTTTGACATGCGTCACACAAATACCTATAATAAAAGGTAACCTTAGTCCGATGATAAAATTTGGTACACACTATTACAAAGAGTTATACTAGAGGCTGTTGACATTTCGAGCCGATACATAAATTCCTTATAGGTCAAAATACGAACTTTTTGATCAACCCTCGTTTATATATATAGGATTCCTATTGGACCTTTCCTTAAGGGAGCCCATGAAATCTTGAGTAACAATGGTAATTCAGGGTACTGCCTTAATGAATGTCACGAAGGGCAGGAGGTTAGAATGGTCAATTTCGATTGAAATTCAAATGAGGTCTCGACGTTCGGAATTGAGGGCGTACTCTTTCCTTTCGCATTTCAGAACTAACCTCAGGAGAAAACGATTGAATTGGTTGAATCATGGAATCAATGAGGAACTGAGTCGTTTCGATGTTATGGCATCAATATACTCCACTATACATCAATATACATTGAAACCGAATTAGTACTACTACATTTACAAAGTACTTAACGTTTCAAAATCAAGGTCAATAAACGTCTGTTCGATAAAATTGATTGTTCTAAAACTAATGGCGGATGTGCCCACCTTCCTAATCACCTTCTTTTTTAATATCGTCCCTTGGGCAACTCATCAGATGACTGCAATATACTAATGCCTCTTTCAATAGGGCCTCAGATCCTCAATGAAAAGCGTACTGCATCACAATATACAGTAATTAACTAAAAATATTATCGTCACACCATCACCCACGACTGTCTGAGCTCTCTTTTCTCGCACCCTTGAATAGACTATCTCTATTTACTCTCTTTAGCATATCCCAGTCGTGGGTGATGCCATTCAAGAAGAGCAGTGCGGCTTTCGTGAAGGGCAGCACCATGGACCAGCTGTTCACTCTCCACTATATCCTCGTGAGACATTGGGAGTATGCTAAAGACGTCTACATGTGCTTTGTAGACCTTAAAAAGCTTACGACAGTGTACCCCGAAAAAAACTGTGGGGAGTGCTGCAGGAGTATGGGATCAAGGGTCAGCTCTTGCTTTACAACGATTATTTAAAACGATTGCAGAAGCTGCGTCCAAGTGAGCAGGAGTAGTTCGGATTCTTTTCTGGTACGCGCTGGACTCCGGCAGGATTGTGTCCTCTCACCATTCCTGTTCCTCGTGTACATGGACAGGATCTGTAGGCGCAGCCTCGGCCCAGTGGAGGTCAACATCGGTGACGTTGCAGTAAGGATACTTCTCTTTGCCGACGATGCCGCTTTTTTGACCCGCTCTCGACAGGAGCTCCAGAGCGTGCTCGATCGGTTCGACTCAGAATGCACTGGGCCGGAATGAAACCGAGCGTCTCCAAGACACAGGTCATGGTCCACACAGGCAGCTATTATTGCGAGATGGTATACGGAGGAGACGTATTACCCAGAAAATAAATTTCGTTCATAACCTTTTTTTTCTACCCGGTGATGATTTTCATTATTTGGTTTTCAGCCGGGAATATTTGCCATTATTTATGCCTTTTTTGCTGTTAAATAATTAAATTTTGGCAATAACGGTTTCGTGTTCACTTTCGCAGAGGCGCATGGTCTATGATGGTGCATATCACTCTCGCGTCTCTTAAGTGAATGCTGCAAATTTATTTCGAGAAAAAAGTAGAGGGTAGTATGTTCGTTTGCTATTTCAAAGATCGCTTCAATACCGATTTTCCTTAAGTAGTTTTGTTTCTCTCCCCTTTTGCTTCCTTCTCAAAGCCCGTTACAAGTGTCGGTTTGCTAATTTTCTTCATATGGAAAATCATAGATTTTTATCTTTGAACCATTCGTTTTGCATGAGAAGATGAAGATGAGAAAGACATGGTAATCTGGCTTATTTTCATCCGTAGAGGGTCTCGGAATCATGCGCGATTCTTCATCCCTCAGAGTTGTCTGTTTATTCATTAAAATATTGAGGCCTAGAGCTCGGTTGCACTATTATGTTTTGAATACGCTTCATTTCTCTATTGTACATGCTTTTCAAAACAAAGTTATTGCTTATATTGGAACATGAATCAATATGTGTACTAACTTCATCCTAGAGTTCAGTGTCTACATTACAAGAATATTGTATTCATTAACTTCTCTCTCCTTCCAGGCAATTTGCTCTCATAGATAACACCGGTGTGCAGGAGCTCCCCGAAGGAGTCTTCCAGGATCTATCCTTTCAAGACATATGGGTGAACTTCACAGCCTTGCGAAGCATCCATCCTTCTGCTCTCCAGCCATCGTTGGACACCCTGGAGACTGTGACAATTTTGTTTAGTCACCTAGAGAGTTTCCCGTTCGAACTTCTGCCGCAATTCTCAAGGCTTAAGTTACTCTCGCTCTGGAACAGTTCTTTGACCTATGTCCCTGCTATCCAGAGCGAGAGCCTTGAGAGGCTCAACCTCCCGTTCTCTAGAATTGCGTGGGTGGAGGAAGTCGGATGGGCGACACCGAACTTACGGGAACTTAATCTCGGTGAGTGAACAACTTCTGATGCAGTGACATTGCATCAATACATTTCATATCCCATTCTCCAGACACATTTCTCGCTCTGTATTTATTCTCATTTCATCCACTCATACATCCATAAACTGGTCATTACCATATCAATACCGTTGTTTCCCATATCGTTGTGTGGTATACATAATGTCGGGTAAAGCGTTTCGCTCTGATATCTTCAGCATACTCTTCTCATATTGTTATATCCTTTCTTCTTTGAATCGAAACGTGTATGGTAAATTAGAAAAAAATAGCCCTTTATATTACGAAATACTTTCCCCACATTTATTGGGAATACATCAGGATGTTGGATGGCCAGGGGAATTAGCGGTGAACAGAATCATTAGTGTCATGGAAATTTTTTCACAATTGAACAGAGGCCATGAAAGGTCGTGGCTGTTATTCAAACATAATAACTTATGCAAAATTTGAATATATCCCATCTTTTAACTGAATGAGGTTGACTCAATTATTGAAAATTGTCGCTTTCACTGGAGAAATGTCTCTCTCACGATAATTTCTTTTGTTCTTTTCCATGTAGGTTACAATCCCCTAAGGAAGATTCCTGGTGATTTGATCCGAGGATTGGAGAATCTTGAGAAATTTTGGTGTTCAGGATGCAATTTAGGACCCATAATTCCCAGTGGGCTGTTGGAATTCCACAGCACAAACTTGAGGGAAGTAGTTCTATTGGAGAACAGCATAACAGGAATAGAATTCGGAGGCATCAAAGGTACAACCCTATTTCACAAATCCATCTTGAATTTCCATTGTTTCGTTGATTAGTATTCCGAATGGTAATGGCAGCTATGGTATATTTCTGGAAGACACTTTCAGAAGTACTGGAATGTATTGAGATGTTCAATATATATTGTATTCAAATAGTCAGAGATAAAATAAAATTTTCATTTTCAAATCAATACCAAAATATGAGGTTCTGTCCTCCGTAGCACTGGGTGCATTTTCGGAATATTACTCTAAAATTTAGGTTTAACAACTTCTTAAGGAAAATGTCACTTTGGCAATACACCGGAAACAATCATTGATGGTTTCATTTCTGAATCAGAGAGGAATAAGAAGGAAAAAATGGAAAATGCATTAGGGCCCTCTCCGCATTGGCCTCTATTCACAGAAAATTCAGTACATCAGTTTCATGAATTTTTCTCGCGAAAAAATATGTCCTCCATATGATGCGTCTTAATCGCATTAAATTTTGGAGGCGTTTATGCAATAAAAAGCTGAATGCGTTAAAAACACATTAAAGTGACTTTATTATAACGCATTGTGATGAAAACGCAAAATTATTTCACGACGTAAATGCATTAATTTGTATAAATTGTAATTTGGTCAGATGTGAGCACTTATGTAGCATTGAAATATGGTTTGTACCTATAATTTCTACCTATAATTATTTCTATCAGAAGCAGCAGGATCTCACTAGGCCCAGGTTGAACTCAGACTTAAAAGTGCAATTCCCTCATTTGAAGGCGTCATTTTGGACCAATGTTTGTTTTTTTTATTTATTTAACATTCACCAGGCCATGTGTGGTCCGCTTTTGGACCTCATGCAGGACTTTTGTAATAAAATGCCTGAAGTTGCAATTTGAACAAGCAATGAAAGGATTGATCTATTGAGGATTAAAAACCTTGGAAATATGAGTGAAAAGTGGAACTAATGTCCATGGATAAATTTTCCAAAAGGCCTGGGGAAACTTAATATATTCGATCAAGATTTTTAACCAGAAGTATCACATCATAGGATTTGGTACACCTCCTGAATATGAGATATGATTTTTTAAAAAAGTTGCGTTCATGACGTGATATGCGCAATGAAGTCAGAAACAACTTTATATTCTCAGAAAGTCATTATGACTATATTTTATGCAAAACCAAATGAAAAAAAAAACTGATTACGCCACTATTCGTACCCCACGCAGTCTCAAAACACACACACAAAGGAGCCCTTCCATCGATTGCAGATAGCGGCACTGATAAGCATGGTGGTAACATGAATTTAATGCGAACATAATTTGCGGGTACACCAATCGATTCAAGACGATAGGCTAAAAATTCTGGTATTCTTTAACGTCAGACGAACCTGTTGTGGGAATACTGTTGTGGGGCCTTTGAACTTAAAGTGCGAATGCACAAACCATATTTAGGGGAGATAACGAAGACTTTTAACGAAGGAGCTATTTTTCTCCCATAGGAATCCATGTTTTCTTAAAGGACTATTAACTATTTATAGTTAATGGTTTGATCTCTCCCTAATGGCGATACGTGTTGCACCTGAAACGCTCCAAACGGAATATAAACACCGTATGAAAGTGGACATGAAAAATGAAGCAGTTACATGAGGATCCTTTCGAGCACACGTGAGCACGAGCACACGGAGGGTAGTTAAAGGGGCGAAGAGGTCATGCACTCAGGCGGTTGCGTGTGAATCCCTCGATTGTCAATGTATTGCCCCGAAGATTCACGGGGGGAGGGAAGGGGGTGTGGGGTTCCTCAGCACGCGATGAAGTGGAAGACAAGGGTTCATATGCGTCTAGACGATGCAAGACCACTCAAACCACCTTCTCGACTCGGCTATTGAGACATTTCTGTTTTGGAAACGCCTTTTAGGCGACCCGGCACGGTAGGAAAGCGAGAGATACAAATCGAAAATCTAGTTGATGTCTTTCTCTCTTGAGAAAAATAAATCGAATTGCTAAAATTGATGGAAGTATATTTTCTCTATTTACCGAATTTCATGAGTGTAGAAGCTCTAGAGATATTACACATATTGCTGGGGAAGGTATCCATACATTTAGGGCATTCGCGGTCACTTCTCAAAAAACAAATGCAAGGTTTTTTCTTTCAGTTGAAAATAATAATTGGAAATCATTGAGAACTGAAAGGCACTAGAGAGTGGGGTATTAGCACAAATATGAACAACCATGGGAAACACTTCCCTTCACAGAATTTAGGATGTTCACTTGCATTGAAATTCCACGGCGCAAAAACATCTGGCGAACATCCAGTGGACGTTCTACAGACGTGACTTGGTGGGGGTAGCTGAGTATTTCTTGCGAATATCCAGTGCATCCCCGTACAAAAGCATTGGATATTCTGCGAGCATACATGAAATGTTCCTTGCTCCCTGGAGTCGCTAAAAAAAATTACATAACACCACTAATAGGTCGGAGCAACCTGACATTGAATGATGGTCAGAATTTATCGAAGTGGTCTTCTTGTTCTGTTTGATTCCATGACATGTGTCATAACACTGACAGCAATTTGTATGTGAAAGGGTTAGGTATGCACATTGCACAGGTATTTAAAGAGACTACATAATAACTTTAAATAAAAAGCTACTACAACCATGTTGCTATTAGGGTATATGAACTTGGATGATTCAAGGTACTTACTAGGTTCAGTGTCACAGATTGAACAATTGCGCGCAACTTACTTTCCAAACGTCGATACATCCTGTCCTCTTATTCGCGCTGCATTGATGCGTTGGGAAACTGAACATAGCATTTCTGATAATATTATGGTTGACGCCGTATGAAACCGACAGTAGAAATTATAGGTTCATAATTTTTTTTATCGCATTGGGACCAAGAAAAAATATTGCTTTCTAAAAGTTTAAAGAGTCAAAGTCGTCTGGATAGAAAGTGCGAGTCTTTCGAAGCGCCGTCTTGAAGTGAAACTTTCTTTCTCCGTAAATTGAACTTTTTTAGGTTTTGCTCTAAATATCTGTATTGTTTGACTCCATGAATAATATTTTCTTTCCTGCACCCCCTTTATAGTATTTTTAATAGTGTCTTCAGACGTCAGCTGAGAAGGTGAAGCCTGAATTTCATGTGATAAAAACAGGACTGGAAAGGGAAAAGTGAGAGTTACTCCCCAAGTCGTGGATTAAGCAGAATCTTTTCCCGATGCTCCCTTCATTAGAAACGCTCTTTTAGCGCAGGGACCTTTCTTTGAAGGCTACGACATAATTGTACTGCAGTCAAGAAAATTGAAATAAATACAACAATAAAATGCGAGCTTTTATTGACTTACGGGACATTTTAAAAGCAGCGCTGAAACAGCTGTCTTTCTTTAGGCCAATGGTAGGAACATGTTGTAAATCGTGGGAAAATGGCTTTTTCTCGTGGAAGATCCAACGTCTGTCGCTCTTTATGAAATTTTTTTTAGATTTATAGTATTAAAAAATTTTTTTTTAGTGTTCCCAGTGTTTCAAAAATGAACAAAATCTAGCATATGGGCCATTCCATGCCAACTGACGGAGGAATGACGCTCGCCCATCTATGAAAAGACTTGAAAATTTTCAGTTAACTTACATGAAACTCCAGAATCCAAAATGTTTAATTTTTTTCGCATTGATACACGATTTATGAATGTCTAAAATCTTGGTTTTCATGCACGTGTGATCCTCTCGGGCGAATTTCATATCTCTGAAACTATGCCAGCTAGAAATGCATGGAATAACTCATATAAACGGTCGGAAATAGTAAAACCCGAGTAATTCCACGAACCAAGGGTTTTGTGAATCGTGAATAGCATATCATTCTTCAAAATGTTATACTTTCTCATAATTTCACGACCAAATTACCCAATGTGAGATCCAAGGTAACAAACCAAAATCGCAGTGCTAATAGTCAACCTCTGCTGCAGTTTTATGATATACAAGGGAGTTTGTTTCCCCTTCGGGCAAACAAACTCTCTATGGTTGCGCCTTCGGCGCTCCATTGCCATGGAAAGTCATTAATTCATTAGTTTCTTGCGAAATGCAAACACATATTTCAAGTACGTCCCCATTGAAATACTTGATATATGGAGACAAAAGCCATGATTTTTTAATCAAAATCTTTACTCATAATGTCTACCGTGCCTAACTTGAAATCTTTTCTAGTGTCCCGTTTTGTAAGGGTGAAGAATACATTTTGAAATACTTCCCTCCTATAATCTACGCTAAGCGGACATATTTCAAAAGTAGGATATTTTCTCTACTCAGCCATCAAACAGGCACTTCTGAGGCATGTTTAAATTTTCTGTTTCTGTTTCGTTGGATCAAAAACAAATTCAGGAAAATAGGACTGAATAAGTGCCGTGATGGGTTTTAACGAAAATTTTTTTTCTTCTGAAATATAAACTCATGGAACTCCATGCCAACAAATTTCAGCCTTATACCTTTCCCCTTTTTGCTGGCAGAAAAAATGTTTTTGGAAAAGCGATCTACCGAAAAGCTCCCGATGTATCAAGACTTAACATTTTACTTTAACTCCTTATCTTAGTAGTCACATTCCAGCAAAGTTCTAGCTTTCCGTGTCCATCGGTTTAACTAATGCAAAAAATTGTGAGAACATCTCCCTTTGAAATTCATGCCCCAGGCCATTTCATACCAAATTCTGAATTTTTCTGCACACATCATCCCGGTAGGTAATTATGTACCAAGTTTCATCTTTCCACACTAGCTCTATACACCAGGACAAAAAAAATGCTTGAAAACGTCGGCCCCAAAAATATGTATGCCCCCAGGGCATGGATCTAAAATTTAGCATTTCTCCTGAACTCATCGTATCAGTAGGAACATCTATGCCACGTTTCAGCTTTCCATGTCTCTCGTTTTATTGAAGCAATGGGACAGGGAAGACAAGAGAAATAAAATTCTCCCTCCATAACATCATTCTTGCATGAGTAAAACGTAGAGACATGGAAAGTTGAAAACTGGCATGGACGTGCCTACCAAGACGATGAGTTCAGGAAAAATGCAAAACTTTATACCACTGCTACGGGGGGGGGACAATTTTTTGGTGCTGACGTTTTCAAGTTTTTTTTTTGCCCTGGCATATTGAGGTAGTGTGGAAAGATGAAACTTGGTACATAACTACCTATTATGATGCTGCAGAAAAATGCAGACTTTGGAAGTAAATGTCCAGGGGGCACAAGTTTCAAAGGGAGATGTTTTAACCAATTTTTTTACATCAGTTAAACTGATGAACATTTAACGCTGAAACTTTGCAGGAATGTGACTACTGAGACAAGGAGTTAAATAAAAATGTTAAATCTTGTTACCCTGGGGGAATTTTTTCGAGGAGCGATATTTTGAGAAAAAAAATTGTAATGGCGAATTGGACAGAAATGGAAAGGTGAAACATGGTACATGTATAAGTTCCATGATATCATTGAGTTTAGGGCGTATTCAGCTTTCAGGAAGACAAAAAAAAGCCAAAAGAAAGCAAAGGATTATCCGGGAATTGATTCCGGATCTTCTGATTGTCACTCAGATGTGCTACTACTACACCACCAAACCCTGCATTGTTAGTTGACTCTGAATGCCATCCTCATCTGACACAAAATGTATTTAAGAAAAACGTTTCCCCCAAAATGTGTACCCCCAGGGCATGTACTTCCAAAGTCGGATTTTTTCTGAACTCTGCATCCCAAAAGGTACATGTCTGCCAAGTTTCAGATTTCTAACCCTTCTGGAACATGGTTAGAATTAGCGTCATTCAGTCAGTCACGATCGTCTATATATTTTAGACGAACGTGCGTAGCTGACTGATTGACATAAGTAACAATTCGCATGCGGAGTTCATAATAAATTATACTTTGGTGATACATGCCATAGGGGCACACCGTTTCGGGGAACGTATTTTCAAACAGTTCTCTTTGCTTCAATGAAAGGGAGACACATCGAAAGCTGAAACTTAGCGAGAACTTGATCGCTGACGCAATGAGCTCAAATGTCAAAAGTCAAATTTCCAAACTATTTTTGAGGTTCATATTTCTTGGGGACGTAACGTTTTCAAAGAATTTTTCATATCCCAACGAATGTCACATATTTCAATGGGACGTACTTTATTTACATTTCTGCCATTTTGCATAGAGCAAATGAATTAATCACCATCCAAAGTAATGGAGCGCCGAAGGCACGACTATAGCGAGTTTGTATCATATGTCCAGTGAAAGAGCATTCCAATATATTTTCCCCGACATGGATTTCGTTCTGTTTCAGGCACGTATCGAAATGTTTCGAATTTTCTCATATAGGTCGGTTGTGTCCTTGGCTCAGTTCAATATGATCTCCTGTGAAAACGGGTTCAACTGCTTGGTTTCTATTACATTAATTGATAGAGTTTTTATTTATTTGCCATGAAATAAAGTTGCAGGGGGACGAATTGGCCTTTAATTGCATTATAATTGCTAAAATATACTTAAATATACGAAAATAAATGAATCTAGACTCAACTCACAAGGTCTTTACTTCTGAGATCACTTCGATTCGGAAAATATAGAGTACACGATTTCAGCCTCTCCGGAGTCATCCAGTTGCTTCAGGGAATCGAGTTATCTTTAACGGCTAATTTAGCGTCACCTTGCTTACATTTTCAAAACTTCATCTTCAATAAATGAACTGGTAGATCTCAGGGAGGATGTAATCTTTTTCTAATCTGGTCCATTCTAGAGCATCCAATAGTAGACTGTAGAAAGTTCTTTATTAGACGGCCCAAGGACGAACTAACCCATCGTGTCATTCAAATTTTGAGCATTGTAAATCAGAGCATGCTCTGATTCAATGATGATGCCGCACTATAAATCATACGTTGGTTGAAATTTACCAGGTATGAATATAAAATACCAGACTTGAATTAAAAGAATTTGAGCTCCGTAAATGACATTATCAGGTGCTCATTTCGCCATTCCATTGAGCTGTCATTAAATAAAATTTAATAATCGATGGTATGATATAGGGGAATGAAGATCAGAAAGAATGACACGAAATAGTTGTGATGTGACATCCTCTGAACATCCAAATGAATGATCACGTTTGGATTTCTCATTTATCTCTGGACGACTGGACTATCCATGGACGAATTTTAACAATCTATGCCTTCTTGGATACTTCTCCAATGTCAAAAAAGTGCTGCAGGAAGTAGGAGCTCTGTAAGATGTATCACCAGGTTACAACGGAATCTCTTCCACGAATGCTAGAAAAAGTTTGCACTCTGATAATTTTAAATCGGAACAATGTTACGTCCTTTCAGTAACGTCCTTTTGTTTATTTCAGGTCTTACACCTCACACAAAAGTTGACCTGAGGTCAAATCACATTAATTATTGCCCGGAGGCCATCTTTCGACCCATACTTGAGCTAATGTCGCAAGGAGATGGAGTACTCAACATGGAGGGTGAGTTCCAAGATTCTCATCACTTTAACATGAAGTGTCCCTTCCCTTTGCCTATTTTCTTCACAATGTTGCCTCTCTTTCCATTTTCCAGCAAATCCTATCCAATGTGATTGCAGTTTGGCATGGTTGGCATCTTCTCCTGAATTACTGATGACTGTGAAAGGCAAATGTGACTATGGAAATGATTTTCAGTATTTAGGTGAAATGGCATCCTTAACAATTTGTCGGCGATGTATTTACACATGTGTCCCTGTTCAGCAAGAGCATCTCTGCAGACCAGGGACAGGGACTCGTACGAAAGGTAGCAACTGTCTACGCGGGGAACGTTGTTGCCAATTGGCAATTCCAACTACTATAAAAAAACCTCCAGTAAAAAGTATAGCCCCTTTAAGTGCTGTACCTATTAGAGTGACAGCAACAATAGCAACGACGAGTACAACGACGGAAAGACCAACAATCTTAACAACATTAATTACAAGAAATGCATTATGCACTGCCACTAATGGGTATACTTGCGTACAAAAAAAGCATGCGAACATTTGCTATGAAGGGACTGTCATTGATCGCGTTTGTCCTTCAGCCACTGAAATACTAGTATGTTGCCATGTCCATTTTGACGGCCCCCAGGAACATGTGCACGGTCACAGCGCGAAAGGGGCGTGCCCACAAACCCATGCCTGCCTTGATCCTAGTCTTAATTATCTCTGCCAACATGGAACTGAAATTCAGCAGACATCGTGCCACGGAAATCGTATCTGCTGCATCATCGAAACTTCTTCCCCGATAGCTCCTCCTTTGTCACATTGCAGAGAAAAGTGCGTGAGCAAAGCTGAGATCGATTCGTGTGTTCCTGGAACTACCAACGATGGAACAAAGTGCAGGGAACAAGGAAAAACTTGCTGCAGGACAAAGACATCGTCCATAGTCTTACCAGAATGCGATAAATACAATGGCCGTTGCTTGGCGCCATATCTGTCATCTCGATGCATTGCTGGTGGGCAAAAGGATTTCACAGACCTATTCCAATGCTCACAGAATATGCTTTGTTGCGTCTTGAAGACGGAAATTGAGAAGAGGGAGCACGAAGTGGAGGCGCATGACGGTATGTATGTATTTCGTGTAGGATTTCAGAACCCAAATGTGTTGCTCCATTAGATGGGGCAAAACATGTGAGGTTGGAAGGAGACATATGTTGAATTGGGGAGCCAGTCGTTCTGGCTCGTCATCAATCATCATTTTCCGCATATTTGTAACGTTTGTGTATTTTCGTATTTCAGGAGTAATTTATATAAATTTCTATTAATTTAGGGGTGGTTCAATTTCAAATCAGGCTGTTCTATAGCATTCCTGTCAGGTCACAATCTTCCATTGTTCCCTAAAAAATAGATGTGGTCCTTCCATCCAAGTGATGAAAAATTCACCTTTGTATCTGCGATAATACAGGATGTGAACATCGCATATCTGAATTCATCACCACATAACAATATTATTTATCATGCACCACAAATGCAACTAAAAATTAATAATGATTGTGACCTTTGTTTATCCCAACATAGTCCGAAATTGTCCATCTTTAGAAAATAAAAAAACTATGTACTTAGGAAAAAGGAGGAGGAAATTGTTATACTATGCAGTAACCCATGCCTTCTAGTGACAATATGGGGAAAAATCAATGGTGGGATTTTCCAAAAAAAAAACATATATATCACCCATTTTATAGAAAATCACAAAATATGTCAAAAATATCAAATTATTTATGAATGATATACATGGCAAATGACACCAATACATACATGAATAGTTTTAGTTTTAGTTCATGAAAATGTATTTCATCCAAGATGGGATACACATATAACTGACGAAAAAAATAGTCAAAGAAGCTTGCAAATTCAGCAGTTTCGCTGATTTTGAAAATTTAGAAATACAGGGTGGCCCAGAAGAGGGCAGTTAGTAGTACAATCAGCAGTCACTACAATTTATTATTTTATAATTTAATAATTTATTATTATTATTTTGATTATTAATTGACTTTTATTTTGATTTCAGAATCACTAAGAAGTAAGTTTTGCAATTAAAAATTGTTGTGATTACTGATTGTACCACTAACTGCCCTATTACTTCTGTTCCATCTTGTACATATTATTAATATAATAACCGGTATGGTTTCCATACAGTGTGTGTATAGAGTTCGTACTTGCAAGCAGGCGATGAATTATTTTCAGAAATGTATGCACTCTAGGAGATAAAGAAAATTGAAAGTGAGGGAAAACCACAACTTGGCGTGTGGATATTTTTTGGAGCCCTCCACTTATGTGTTTTTCTCTTTTTCAGAAAGTTAATTTTTTGTAGATGTATAGGTAAATCAGCACTTGGATGGAAGGACCACATATCTATTTTTAAAAAAAGGACGATCATGACCCAACACAAATACTATGGACCTGCCGTATTTGAAAGGAACCACCCCAAAATTTACAGACTATCAAATCAATTATCCATGAAATGCTATTACGCACAAAAGCCTCAGCAACTGTGAGGCAAAATATAATTGATGATGAGACAGAACATGTGGCTTTCCAATTCAACATAGGGTAAAGGCCCCAGTTTGTGGACAGTTTTGTGTTTTTGCCATCTCACAATATTCACGCAGAAAATGTATTTCTTAAATGATCCATATTTTGCACATACCTGTCAGTCACCAAATAAATTAGGCATACCCATCAGCTCGAGCGAACTTAGACATTTTCGAGGAGTTTTAGACTTAGCACCCCTGAATTCCTTCATTTTTAGTTATATTTTTCGAACAGGACATCATTAAATATGAATGCAACTGCTGTACATATCTCATACCCACAATTTTATATTCCGCTTACGCACATTCATAATTGTTGACAAAAACTGGTGTCCATGACCTTGGTCCATAGATGTCCACAAACTGGAACAAGGCTGTCCACAAATAGGAACCACGTGAAAATAAACACGTATACATTTAAACAACCATTCTTGGAAAGAATATTTTTAATATTATATTTTAGGGTATGGGCAACAGACTATAATAAGTGGCCTACAATTGAAACCAAACAAGCCAATATGGTAAATGTATGGCAATATTGTATGTATGATATTAAAGCGTAGAGAAGCAATTCACGCCAAATAATTATTATTGTGATATATGATAGAGAAGGAAATTATTAGAGAAAGATAAATCTTGAAGTTGATCCTTCAGGTCTATCTTATGGTGATTGATTAGTGTTCCGGGATTTCTGATTGCTTTGTATACTTTATTGAGTATCTACAGCACATTTTTAGGCTGATTCGCACCATTTCGTATGATGATCGCCTGTGATCAGATCTAAAGAACAAGGATCACTCTAGAGATGCGGGAGGAACTCTATGAGAATAGGGGAATAAGAGGATATGTCATCAAAACTTGGGTTCGCGCGGGAGATTGAGAGAGCCAGTTAAGAGCCTAAACCTGTTTCTTTGTCGGATGTTTTAGTGTCATTTGACTTCGTTTTGAGAGTATTTTCAATGACCAGAGTTTGGTCAAAATCGGATATAATCGCTTGGGTAGTGTTCCTCGTGAGAAGTAAGACACGCCCTGCTTTACGTTCCCATCTCGCAGCAGCGATGATGAACATATACCGCTTTTTCCGTTCATATCGCCTCCACCATGAAGTGACCTTCAAAATTTGAACCATCCTCCTACCTTTCGAGCCAGAGTTTTATGGAGACTCCTTGTACTGGATTAGATCTAAAAACCGATTTCTTGAAGAGTTCGTCGCCTCTGGTTTATGTAGGGAATGATCGGCTAGCATGTGGAAGGAATAATTGCATCTATATCAGGAATAGGCTCGTTGTAGCGACTACTTAGGCTTCATCTAGCGTCCGTTGTGCGAACATTTGTTTAAAGCCATTGTTAGATAAACACTATAGATAGCTTGAAAAAAACATACTTTTAACGTTCAACCAATGTCCTTCAATACCGCATATTTTGTGATCAAATGACACCTTAACTGGTTGCTCAAATGGTGTTTACCCGTGAACATTGACATCCGCGTCCCAAAACCTTTGGAACATTGTGTCAACAAAGGCGAAGAAGAAGAATTTAGTAAGATTCATGAGCCGAAACGACATTCCAACACTGAGCGCATCGTTACTTGTCAAGACTCATTCCAGGTATCATTCCATGTGGCACCTCCGCACGTCAACGGAGCGTGATGCCCACGAGGAAAAACAAATCCGTATTATTATGTATTGGGTTGTATTATTAAAGCATTATACTGCGGGGAGCGCAATTTCTAGTCCTAGTGAGATTGTTTCATATTGTAATCGAAGACACACTTCAATGTCGGCGCAGAGACGCGAGACCGCAACGACTTTAAATAAACCACCCAAATGTGATGAGTCCCAGTCTCAGAAATATCAACGACTATCATCGTAAATCAACTCATATAAATGGAGGAAGGCAGGGAACATACGGAAAATAGTAAAGTCCGGGTTCGAAAATCACCTTTATTTGCTACAAGTACCCATTTCATATACATTATACTTTTAATTGATTACCATATACCAATGCTACTGTGATACGGGAAAACAATGCAACCCTTGAAGAACTCTGGAGCTCGTCGGCTTCCTTACGTTCTTCGTGAACGCATTCAAAGGACTAAGGGTGATTTAAGCAGCTGCAAAAGAGCACGTCATGCTGCAATTCTCAAAGTCCATATTTTCAGTGATGGACCCCAAAGAGGAAGCCGTTGTCATGGACTTCTTGCCGAGTCCATATAAACGCGAGTGGCGACGAACTGACAAATCGTCGTATGTCATCATGGACGCTTGAATCTCTTCCTATTCACGGCAGCAGGCACTAAAATGAGCTATGCTAGCGTTCCCTTTCAAGCACCACAGTAACGTTCGGCTCCTCGTCCATTCAAAAGATGGTGAGAGGAGAGGGATTTCGCGATTTTCCGTCAATGTTGCTTCCCATTCCTTTCGTGAGACCACTTTGCAAGTTAATATCACTAAGGCACATCTTTGAATGACAAGGAAGGTTTCTGTTGAAAATTCATCTTCATATCTGGAGGCGTTTGCCTTGTAGAGCTGTCTCAAACACACACACACGCACAAGCACACAATTGTCCCTCGGCCCAGCTTGCGGTCATGATCGCGTACGCAATGGAATGAATTGCCATGATCTTCTGACTACCACCCAAGTAACACTCGAACGTATTCTATGAGATTTTCATTTAAGGAATTGCCAGCTTTCCATGAATTTCCATGGGAATGTTCTATTGACTGCATATATGTCCGAAATGTATAGCGATGAAAATAGTTCAATTTAGGCGTTCCTTGAAGGATGTGAATTCATAAAGGACGTGACTTGGATATTTCAAAGAAAAGAAGGGTTCCATTAACTTAATTTTTTTTATATGATTCACCCGGCATGCAATTAATACTTGTATTTTTCATGTTTTCATGTATTTTTCATCACTTTAATTGCATGCAATCTAAGAAAAGCCCTGCTCCTGTAACAGGAGAGACCATCATGTTGCCGTATAATCTGATAATAAGCGCTTTCTAACCCTTTTCCGCGATAAAACCGGTGGAGAAGCGTCGAGTAATAGTCATTTTACGTTAGCTTCCATTATATCTGCAGCTACATCATAATCGAAAGTCAGATAATGTCTGTATTTTTTAATAGAAGCAATGGAATGCGCTTTCGCTTTCTCCCATGAAGTCACCTTGAATATTGAACCATCATTCCTCCATTATTCGAACCAGAGTTTTCTGGAGACCTCCTGTGACTGTGTTACCTCTTAAAACAGATTTGTCGAGGAATTCAAATATCTCTCCCTCTGATGTACGGTAAACACCCCAGTTTTTGGCCCCCCCCTGATGCGATTCCCATAGGAAATGGATACCGTGTGCGCACACCGGGAAACACCAGTAATAGGTTCTCGTACGGGAAGATGTTGATGGAATGCTTGAAAACGGCCAGATTAAATAATTATGCTGGATTTAAGCCTGGCCAACAGCTGGAGACCGGGCAGAATCTGGGGTGCTTACCCTGTGTGGGAAAATGTCGCCTACTGTGTGGATGCCATTGGAAATTATTTCCAACTGTATCAGGAATGTACCCCCATTTGTGAATACTCTGGCGCCATCTGGCACCGGCTGTGCTAACCTTTGGTTCAAGCCATTGTCAAATGAATGTGACAAATGTGCTGAAGGGAAAAGTCTCTTCAACATTCAACGATTACCAATCAAATACCGCTTATTTTATAGATAAAATGGCATCTTAAATAAGGGCCAACAAGTTGTTCATCCATGTACAGTGGACGTCCATAATCCTCTTAGAAAACAGGTTGTATGTCCTACAGAATGACTTTGGTATTGTCATTTGTATAATGCCTGCTGGTCTCATTTCATGCGTGATTACCTTTGGCACCCGGTCACGTGAATAGAGTATTGTGTCAAGAAAGGAGAAGGAAATTAATTTAGTAAAATCTAGAAACCAAAATGAAAATTCAGTACTTAACACAACGATGTCACTTGTCAAAGTTCATTTCGTAATGTTGAACACTTTCCATGTGGCCCTCAGCACGTCAATAGAGCGTGATGCCCATGAATCAAAGGAAACAAAGCACATATTTCATATAGAGTTGTAGTTTGAAAGCATACTATGGTCGAGCGCCATTTCTCGGTCAGTTAGCATGGAACATTATGAAAATATTCTAAAATTCAGGAAGTTATGCAAAACCTGTATTGATAGAAGTCATGCCTGAAATGTTGCAATGGAGTAGACTAAAAGGAGCTTCATATTTGCCAAACAATTGTGACATTGCCATTCTCGTTAATATGGGCACCTCCTATCCGGAAACTTGGGAAATGACATCGTTTATGTTATTTCGTATTTACAGTGCCAATATAGTTTTACTCACTCCAGTAGGCATATAGGATACTTAGAAACAGGCATAATCTTTTTCACATGCTTCCATGAGAGTTAAACTCTACAGCTGAGCATAGTTTCTAATTCTGCTGGAAATATTATATGCCGTGATGAATATCTATTCCTTTACTTGCGTGGAACTATATGCATAATTGTCAATTGTAGTTTCATTCCAGGAGTTAATTTCGTTACAAACTAGCGTGGTTTTTGCTGTTTGCCTTCATTAACCACTTGAATGCCCTTTTAACCCCCAAAAGCCAGAGATTATGGGCGTGTGAAATAGTTCTTGCTTTCACAAATATCCAGCGTAATAATTAAAGCTCCAGTTGATCAGGATGGACGCTTG
Organism: Darwinula stevensoni; assembly: GCA_905338385.1. NCBI lineage: Eukaryota > Metazoa > Arthropoda > Ostracoda > Podocopida > Darwinulidae > Darwinula > Darwinula stevensoni. Next base: position 18,184 of record CAJPEV010002017.1, read on the forward strand.
TTTGAAATAAGTTACTGTTGAAACTTTAAAATTGTGAATTATTTTCTTCATATTTTTATTTCAAACTTCACAGGCCAAATGCCGTTATCATGTTCTGATTCCTCAAGATGTACTCTATCACCATTTTGACTTAGCCTTTGTGGTTCGAGTCCTTCCTATTGATGTTATTCCGCTTCATTACTTTTCACTGTTCCACGACATAATGGGAAACTCTCAGCCTTAATGTGTTTAGCCTATCTTGTGCTATATTCCCTCAGGAATACCTCATCCGCAGTCAAGGCTGACAAACGAATTGTGCTGGCCCGAGAAGAGTACCCATACAACGCGTCCAAAATATTGCTGGGATGCACTCATTGCAGTTTCTGGAGGGGAAGTCAAATGCAGTGGTGCACTTATTGAACGGCAACTCATCTCCACTATTGCCTCCTGCCTTTCCGACATGTATAATTCATATTATTTGGTACTCCAGTGGATTATTTTAAAAGCGAACAAATTTCTCAATAAGGATGCGGTGGATATCTGTAAATTAATTTCCTCCTGGTATTGTTTCCACTTTAGGAAGAGTATGCCGTCAGCTCAACTACATGATACAGTTTTAGGAATAAGTTTGAGAAATTTTGTTATTGAAGCCCCGCCATCCGTTCAACACGGTTATTATTGTTAAAGCATTTTGAAATAAATGCAAGGGTAACTGAGAGAAGTTACTTCCTTTATTCGCATTCTTCGATGGTCTATATCCGATCCAGCATCTTAATAATATTTAATACAAAAATTTAAAATTTAGCACAAGGATGAATCTATTTTTTGGATCCTTGTTTCGGTATGAGGAAAGTAGAGAACACTCAGTCTGTACTAGTGCGTCTAACGGGGAGAGATTCATTTCTGGAAAGGAAAACGTGAAATATTTCGTGGAAAATAGATTTTCGGTTTAAAAAATTGGCAAATATGTATTCCTAAAATGCTATTTCCATTTAAATTAAACTTTTCTTGTGAAAACTAATTATGCATATGACCAATTGTTTAAAAAAATAAGCCACATCATAATTGTAAGCTTTATTGAAAAAGAACAGACTAGTCCATCATGTGAAACAAAATAAGAATAGTTTGAAGGCGAGATAAAAATGTATCACAAATGGGAGAGAAAAGGCTCATGAATAATACATAGTTAAGTTAAAGAAGCGTTTACATGGGCAAACGTGAAAATCGATTCATCCTTGGAATCCAGTGTATATGTACAACGCACCCGCATAACATAAATGGTTAGAAACCCATCAGAATGTGTCAGTACTTTACGAGAATCTGTAACTAACCCCTTCCTTCTTACTATTATGATTTTCGATTTTGTTGATTTACAGTGGAGGAAGGCAGGTCCAGTCTCTCTCAGTTCAAGTATTTGGGAGTTCTATTCGTTATTCCATCAAAAAACGCGTCAACCATTCAAAATATCAAGAAGAAACACTTTCGAACGACATTGCGATCATGATTCTTGAGAGGCCAGTGGAACTGAATGAAAATACTTGTATTCTTTGCACCCAGGAATTCCAGGGACATCAGGAATTCTCTCAGTGCAGACTCATCAGCCACATGAAAGGTACTCGCTTCTGGCAAAAAATATGGTAATTTTTATTCAGTAACATTGACCATATTATGGCGATGTTCTTTTTTTCGATGGAGATTGGCTGTTCCCAACACCAGAACCGGTAAGCTATTCCGCTTCGGTTGCTGATGCCAAGATTTGCAAGGAGAAACTCACTGAGGGCAGTGACCTCCCACCGAATTCCCTCTGCGTCACTTTCGCATCCACCTGGTGTGGGGAACCTGGCGCCCCTCTCATCTGTAAGGACTCTAACTATGGATTTTACTGGGTAGGTTTTCTTTGGGGCTACTCACATCCTTGCATGGAATACAATTTTTGGCTCTATTGAATTTTCCGCCTGAAATTTACTTTTAGTTGACTGGTCATTTGTCTATCCCAATTGGGACATGTCAAAGTAAAAGCGAGCCTGGGATCTTTTCCGATGCTTCCTCCAATTCATCTGCGTTTTTCCATGAGGATACTTACTCCTCGAACTTTCCTTCCAAAAGTCCCAATCGTCCTTCTCAACTCCCTCATCAACACTCTCATCACTCTCCTCACTCTCATGGCCACCCTCATGACCACTCTCATGACCACTCTGAAGGTAACTTAACATTAGATTCTTGCAACTTCGTGAACTGAAATTACTCCGTTGATCAGAATACAACTGGGGAGTGTCAGCATGTGAAACTTCGTTCATGCCATCCGCTTTTGCAAGAAGTGGTTTATATAATTTTGACTGATAGAAATTCACTAAGCGAATGTTAACAAATCGGAGTTATTCATTTGTCACATATTCCGTACCGCTCGGAACACTAACGTTGTTTGCAGACTTTCTGGACATATCAGAGAAGTAATTTATACAGGGTGGTCCAGAAGTCGCCCACCATCGGGAATTTCAATATTGTACTTTATAATCTGTATTTCCATTTAAATGATGGCAGCAAAATCAACACAAGACAAGAGGGTGTAACTAATAATCATAAATGGAATACATAGAATAATATTATTACTGTTCAACACATGGTGTGATATGTGGAATGTACTGGTTACCCTCTTTCATCTTGACAACACCCCGCGGGGGCTTTAGTGTGGCCCTTCATATGAAGGTAACGGGCACACGGGATGGAACTGGCCACCTCCCACTAGGTGGCGATAGGTGGCCCAGCTGAAGAACTTAGTCCATGGATGTGGAGGAGTTGCATGAGGCCCGAAAGGACGGCATTCTGCATGTAGCAGGCCAAAGAGTAAGCGTTAGATCTGCAGAGTTAGATCTGCAGACTGGTATCTCCTGCAGCTCTGCAATCACCGTGTCCTTCATGCTGCCAAGACATGCCACTATCAGTACGACAAGGTACACACGGTAGCCGGAATGTTGACCTCGAAGCCGGACAATAGATCTTGGTATTTCTCTCTCTCTTCCTCCTCCTTGAGGGAGATATTCCTCTTTTATGGGCTGGATAATTCGATCACAAAGATCTACTTGGCAGCCACATCAAGTAGTGTGATGTTCGGCTTCGTAGCAGGGTATTGTGTTGTCGTGGAGTGAACATAATTCCAATAGATTTGAACATTTGGACGCTCTACCACTGACTCCACTTCTGCAGGAACCCATGGGATCGTAGGATATTTGTCGATCCGATAAGCGTGCCTCAGATGGTAATAAAAGCACGCGCAGAGCGTTGTTGTGACGACTGATGTAAAGATTTGTCGCATAATACTCACAGCTAAACAACAGGTGGGAAAGAGTTTCTGGTACTCTACCGCATGCCCGACAGGTGGAATCTATGTCTTCCCCAAAGATGGTTCATCGGTACTCGAGAGTACTGATTACACTGTCCTGACTAGCAGCGATAAATCCTTTTGTCTCTGATCGAAGGCCGGCAGATTTCAGCCATGCATGGCTGAGAGTAGTGGAGAGACAAAGATCTTTTAAATTTCGGAAGAAACTTCCGTGCATGGTCTTCTCCTCATGGACCTGCAAAAGATGGGCTTGCTGGACCCTTGTTGTCGCTGCGCTAACATAGGCTAGCGACAGCTCTTTTATCGACCGATCCTGAAAGGTGCTACCAGTCTTAGTGATGTCTAGAGACAAAGACAAGGATTGCACTGCTCGCTCTGCAGTTTTCAACAGGAAAGCTTTGTTTCAGTGAACTCATGATAGAAAACGAGCTTCAGCAGTGGGTCCTCAGACTGAATCACCCTGTAGGCCATTCTCAGGGTTAAGCGGTCATGCAGATGCTCGAGGCTTAATAAACCCCGGCCTCCCCGATAACGTGGGAGATATATGCGCTGAACTGACGCCTTGGGGTGGTGGCTACGATTGGCGGTGAGGACCTTGCGGGTGACGATGTCGAGGTCCTTCAGTTTAGTTTTGGTCCACTTAAGGATGCCAAAGCTGTAAGACAGCACGGGTACTGCGAGCAAATTAGTAGCCATGATCTTATGGATTCCAGAGAGTTGGGAGGACCAGACTCTCTAGAGGCGCACTTTGTCCTTGCTGGTCATGGCCCTCTTGATGTCTAATACGCGATGATTTTTCCTTTCGGACAGGCCAAGGTACTTGTAGGGCTCAGATGGCGCAAGATGTTTCATGATCTTCTCATCTACGAGCTGGAGATCATCGCCTAGTTCAGTCCATCTGCCTCTATTCAGGTGTAGCGCAGCACATTTGTCCAACCCAAACTCCATACCGATGTCACAGGAAGAGTGAACTACTTCAAGAGCCTGTTGAAGTTGACCCTGGTTACGCGCATACAGTTTCAGGTCGTCCGCGACCCTGTGAGAGCGGCTTTTGGTGGGCTTGCCATATAGCCTGTCGTCTGCCTCAGTTGAACTGAGAGGGGCAAGACGGCCCTTGCAACCTCTCTGTTCGGAAAGCTCACGCCAGACTGGTGTTTTTTCTGACAATATGGTCTCGTTCAATACCTCTGTGAAGGTCTTGTAAAGGGTATTGAGGCAGGTAATTGACCTGTAGTTCTTAGGGTGGGAAGTGTCTCCACCCTTGGATATGAAAACAGTTCTGCCCTCCACCAGCTACGCTGGAATCGGCCGACTCAATTCCAGAATCTGATGCAAATTGCGAGCGATGTGGCAATGCGTCGAAGGGAACTTTTTCCACCAGGAGTTATTGATCCCACCGGGCCCTGGGGCGGAGAAGTTTCTTTTTCCTTTCAGGGTGGCTCGCACACATTCAGGTGTAATCGGAGGGCAAGATGGATCAGCAGCTTGTTTTAGATGGATGTCACAAAAGCTTTTGAACCGTTCTATCCATGATTTATCTGCATTAAATGGTTCCACTTTCTCATACAAGTCTTGCCAGAAAGACTGGACATCTGCCTACTAGTGGAAGTCGGTCATTGCGTGAGTGCCTTTCAGCTCTTAAGAAGGCAGAGGGATTCAACAGAAAGGTGCGATTTTCTTGCACACGCTGAATCCTTAGCAGCAGTCGCTTCCTCGCTAGGGATGAGTGCGAAGCCTACTGTATCTATATAATGATGTATAAGGTTTGTCAGCTTGGACAGGCTTTAAGAGTGATGCTGACTTCTTAACATGACTGTAAAAGCTACCATAACTGAAGATCTCGGTTTGACGGCCCTACGGGTCTTATTCATCACTTCCTGCACCCTTGACAATTTCTGGCGGGTACCTTTAATTTTTGTGTCCAGTTGCTTGACACGATTCAAGTGCTTATTACCTTCTGCCCGCTATGTCTCTCGAGAAGGGATCAGAACCTATGCTGCTGCATAAACTGCACAGTTAATATCCCAGAGGTCACTTCCAGCATGCAAGTATGATGACAAGATGGAGTCCATCTTCACGAGATGGTGCTGTGGAATGTGCACTTTTCTATGAATTGATGTTTTTCTGTCGTCTAGGGTTGACTGTTTGACAGCATATAGAGCAGCAAGAAATTGTTCCTGGAGTACATAGGATGTTACTTCAGCTGCAGTTGCCATCGATGGAATGGCTTCATCAGGTGGAACGAAATTAGTAGTAGCGACCGCAACTGATTAGGCATCTGGTGTTCTTGAAACCGGTTTGTCTTCCTTACTCTGGGACCGAAGGAGGTATCTGGCTTGGTCTCAAAGATGTTGTTTCGAGAAATGGCTCAATGTTTGGTGTCCTGCGCTCCAACTCCAGTGGAGTCTGGCCATATAACCCCTACGATCGGGCTCTGAGGATTGATAAAGATCTAATAAGTCACGCCTAATTTCTGTAGTCTATTGCATCCGTCCGGAATGAGTGCTTTGGGCGAGGGCACTGAGGGCACTTCAAGAGAAGCATCATGCCCATTGTGGGCGGCCCTGGCATCTTGATGTTCTGACACCATTGAATAAATCGGCATGGATAGTCAATCAATATCCGGTGGTACAGTGGTACAATAAACAACAGCTGCCGCGGTCCTTTTTATCCTGGGCGCCGACCGAGCCAGTATGAATATTGATCTTTGTCTTTTTCATTATACTTTGGATACAGTTTAACGTCATGTCCAGGGCAACTATTATTATTATTATTAAAACAGTCCAATTGTGAAATCCGCAGTGGTGCGCGACTTCTGCACCACTCTGTAAATGATTCAGTTCCCGAAATAAGAGTACCTCTACTGGGGTGCCGCGGCGGATGATTGCATCATTTTCCACACTCTTCCGGCATTGCAATAATTCGATGTACCTATAGCACCGTGATATTTTTTGCAGTTGCTGATGAGAGTCGTTGTCCAAAACTTGTAGCAATTGAATATGGAACCCATAGAATAGTATCCTGCCCAAATGGATGGTGAGAAATCTGAATTCCAAGCAAATTTTCCATTAGACTCAACGTAACTCCTAACAGTTGCGGCGCAATAATTTCGCAAGTCAGTTTCTTGTGCAAAATTAAAGAGAACTCTCCAGAGACCAATCATACAAATCTCACTGAATGCTTACAAAATGTCGACGGAACCCGGGTCATAAACACATACAATCAGTACTTTAAAATACGTCAATCAACCTCTCTAATATCTAAACCCGATGGACTGTGGAAATAATAACGTCCTGAAACAGTTTCAATGAAAGAATGGATTTTTTCCGAGCCATATAACAAAATATTCCAATCACGCATGGCATTCTTTTAATTTTGCTTTGTTTCATTGCCAAACAATTGGAATAATCTATATCAATTGTCTCAGGTACGATATCGATACATATTGTTTTCGTATCATCCAGAAAATCGATCAAATCTACTTCTTTAGGCCCTACGATATTAAGGGAATTTCAAGAAAAGTACAAAGTGAAGGCGCTTGCAGGGACCGTGTTGAAAGTTCTCCTTATTACTCAAAATCAACCCAGCCTATTTCTTTCCTATGAAAATCCGAGCCTTACATTTGACCGAAGGGAATTGATAGCAAATGTTACCTATTCCCTTCGATACGGAGCATTCAGACCGAAAGGAGTCAGAACTATTTGGCACTTATTTCCTTAGGTCGAAGAAGCAAAGTTCATCAACCTCGCTTCACATTAGCCAAAGAATCGGCATGAAAATGTTCTTCATGGAATAGCTCCACTATTACCCAATTCTATACACATGCTTATATTTTTCTTTCTAATGGCCAATAGAGACGTTGAGTATTGAATAGGTTATTTTTGGCAGAAATCGGCTGTAAAAGGATATCAATGGGTATAAGTGTACATTGACAGGTGGTATGAAAGCCCTAGACATGTGTCTTCCCCTTATGAATTTTTCTCCAAGCACTATGGAATGGATAAATGGATACCGTGCCCTACCTCAATTGCCGGCATGCCTGAAAAATAAAAAAAATTGATGAGGTGGAATATATTTCTCCTCGAAAATGAGGAAGGCTTCCGTATACGAGGCCTGTTCTGAAAGTTCTTAGTTACGTCATATATAATGGTACAATTAAAAAATTTGCATTATCAGGCGAAAGGACAATCCATTCCCGAACGTTTCCGAAGATAGCCGAAGTCTTATCATCGGTCTATAAAAGCGGCAGACGCGATTAAAACTCATCACTTGCAAGTGATTGCTTGCAAGTGACTGCTTCACCACGACAACGCACCGCGCGACAACGCACCAGCGCACAGTGCCGTTGGGGCATTGGACTTTTTACACCAATCTGGTGTCAAACTTTTTGAGCCATCCATCTTACAGTCCGGACCTGGCCCCTTGCGACTTTTTTATTTCCAACAATAAAAAACCCAATGCGGGGAATGACATTTTTGCGTGCAGATGCAATCGTCGCAGAATTCACGAGCCTGTTTGAGGACCTGCCAAAAGAAGCATTTTCAATTTGTTTTGACAAATGTTTTCAAGGAATGAATAAGTGAATTAGTGTTGGGGAAGACTACATTGGAAAACAATAAATAGAATTCAACAAAATTATTGGCCTTTTTTCTTTCACTAAAAACTTTCAGAACAGCCCTCATATTGGTTAAAATCCCATTGAACTTTGTGGAAACCTGAAAAATCCATGCCATAAGTCACGCAAATATGCAATGATGGCCAGCATGAGCATACATACAGGAATATGGCTAATTGAAAAATTCAAACCTTAATTGTGACTTTTTCTGCTTGTAATGCTGGTTAGTTCCCTTTTCATTTTCTTGTGTAAGTGATGGCATGACGGTATATTGATCCAAATGCAACTTTTCATGTCTAGAATGTGGGGAACGAGTGATACTGTTGACGCGCTCAGCTGGCGGAAGGCCTGCGGCCATTGGAAAGTGGCCTTGGCAGGCAGCCATTTATGACATAAAAAAGGAAAGTATAGTTTGTGGAGCGGCTCTTATTCACAAGAGATGGGTGCTCACTGCGGCTCACTGTATCACCATCGATGGATCAGAGAAAGCCCGGAAAGAGGATGACTTTTTAATCTATCTTGGGAAACACTATCGAAATGACGCACAGGATGATGAATTGGTGCAGAAGAAAAAGGCAATTAATGAACCCTGTGATATCCCCTTGACAACTCATTTCCGTTTCAATTTGTTAAATGTTACACTTGCAGGTATCCCGCATTTTCCTCCATGAAGACTTTAACAGACAGAACTTTGACTCCGATATTGCACTCTTGGAACTGGCAGAAGATGCCACGTTAACAGAACGAGTGCAGTTGGTTTGTCTGCCAGAACACTCAGATATATCTGATACCAGCTCCAAGAGCGGATTGCTAGGATCGGTGAGACATGAAGGATTCTGTACGTATATGTGAAGTAGATTTTTGTTTCATGGACTTATCCAAATGGTTCGTGGCAGGTGGCTGGATGGGGTTCAGATGACACAGGTGTCCTCCCGAATGTACTGATGGAAGTGGAGCTCCCAATTTTATCTAATAGAGAATGTCGTAAAGACACTATTCACTTCACAGGGGACCAACACGTCACTAGTACCCTCACTACGAATTTGTATTGTGCCGGGTATGACAGAAGCACACCCCTTTCAGGTACTGTTTCAACCAGCAATGAAAGCGTAAACTTCCTGATTTATTGAAAACTTGATTGTAACTAGAGTCTCCAGGGAGTCGCCGCCGTAACGGAGCCGTTTCTCTGTAGACCCAGGGTTCAGTATGAAGATACAATGTAAATAAATAGGCATTTTAATCATCATATGTATGCTTCCAACATATATGGTCTTCAAGAGTGCCGAAATGGGCATATTTCCAAAAAATCCTTCAAATCGCTTGCTCCCAGTTGAGAACATGAGCAATAATTGAAAATTGCCTGTGGAATGGGAATATGAAAGAATTAACAATGGTAGTTTCAGGAGGGCACAACCTGAATCTCTACATCCGCCGCAATTCGTGAGCTGTTATTACCCTTCGCATGAATCAAGATGGACTTAATCCTTTCCCCTGAAGGGGAACACCCATAACATACTGTAGTATATTTCTTGGTAAGCGTGTAATTTTAAGAACTCACATTCCAAAAAAACTCTAACGATTAGGACACTGCTCGCTCTTTATAATATTTTATGTTAGGGGGGGTAGAATGGAGTATCCTGAACATACTTTCCTATTGCCAAAATCATAATTCTAGCTATGTATGAAACTTAATACACGAAGGAAAATTTACATAAGATTATGTTGAAGAGTGTCAATTACGAGAAAACCAACAGTGGGAAAACTCATTTTCCTCTTTGATAATAAGAACAGTGATGCATTGATACGTGCCCTGCCTCGGTCAAAGCACCTAGAGTGCCAGCGGCCTAGACAGAACGAACTATAGGTAATGTCGTGATACTTATCTTTTTGTCTCTCAGAAGACAAACACAGGTATTCTAGTGAGTCGATATCTAATACTTTCCTTTCTGTCGATATCTAGGCGTAGTGTGATATACCTCCAGTATTCATTTACATAATTTGTTATTGAATATTATCCACTTCACACAGTTTGCTACATGATGTCATAAGACAAGACTTTCTTAAGACAAGACACTAGAAACTTATTTAGCATGATAGGTTTGGGGCATTTTTTTCTCAAGACGTCGGGGAGGTCTTGGATGTACGGATTGAACAGCAGAAGGAACAAAGCACAACCCTGACAGACACCACTTAAGCACTTGAAATCGTCGTTGCCGTCGAAGTCTACTGCCGCTCTCACTTCGTTGTAGATACTCTATAGCAGGAGTCGGGAACCTCTTCAGCCTTGTGAGCAATATTAAGATTGAGCTAAGTGACCGCGAGCCAAGGATTTTTAAAACAATTTTTTCCTGAAGTTGGCAAAATACTTGCACATTCCTTGGCGCATGAGCATTATGAGGAACAACCATGATTTTTAGCCATAACCCATGAGCCAAAATGTTCAGCTCCTGGCATAATTTGTCTCATCACCCATAGGTTCCCGACCCCTGACCATTTTCTGTCCTTTCTTTTGCATAGGGTAAATGGGACCAATTCTCCAGGCAAAGAGACATGACTGCAGTTGGTAGATTTTGTTGAATAGGGTAACGTGGGGGTATATGCCCATTAGGGTAACATGGCCCCTCCCTTACTGACTGAATTGTTCGTTTGAGGGATTTAAAAAATAGCCTTATTTAAAGTGCATGCAATTGTCGAAAAGTTAGACCCGTTCATTGATCCAGTTCTCAAAGGAATTCCGAATACATCGATGCCATGAATGTCATATGCCTGTGATTCTTTAACTCATTACTTTGAAACTAATATGAGCCTTGAGCAACTTCAAAGTATATTTCCTAATGGTAGCATGGATGAAGAACCATTTCTTTGAAGTTCTACTGTCCCTCCAGAATGCTTGTGCAAAGTGCTAACCCCTACACTTGCGGTTGCAGACAGTGTTGTCAATTTTGTCATGCAAGTCATGTCATTTCATTTTAGCACCGCACCGATCTATCAGTAGTGTCAGCTTCCGTTCATGTGGGATCTCAGGCTGGGAAAGATCAGCCAATGCACTTCCTCTAGATATATGGATAGACGTACTGCACATCCGGACAAAATATGCAGTACCTCGTACATGAGGAGGCCGTGCAATGAAGACATGCTCATGGACCGCCTCCTAGACATCCGGTTCGACTGGCACGGAATTTGAATGCAATTAAATATTCGTACAATACGTTATTAGGGATTCCTGTGACATTTTAGACACTATTTATCGATACATCCAAAAACTACGCAACGTTTTTCCTGCAATGTGAGATCACTTATTGTATACTCCTAGCTCGTGTTCACTTTAATATGTGATTGATCACACCTCTCACACCAAGAACTTCTTGATACAAGGTTCCAGTCACGAGCAATACTATTTAAAACCGAAAGCGTTGTAATCCTGATTTTTACAACAGGTCCTTGAGTCGGATAATAATGCCTGCACCTTGGTAGTCCTCAATGCAATTAATTATGTATGTTTTAACTGCTCAGCCTCCCTTATTATGCTTTAAGGTACTCAGCATGTTCCAGCATATGTATATGTTCACATGTATATGAAAAACCTATAGTTGTTTTTTTAGAAGTGGCCATATTCCCTCAATAACAACGGTAAGGGGGCCTCTTGGGATCAACTTAGTAAATAAAATGTGAATCAGTATTTTAGAAACACTGTAAATGTCAAATTGGACATTCATGGACCATTACGACCAGTTTTCATTTTGTAGTGCCATATTCCCCCAAATTTACCTTATGCTAATGATGATTTGAAGTACAGGTTTATTTATGGCTTTTTTAAAGAAACCTCCATTGAAACCATTAGTTCCTAGTGCAGATCCCACTTTTCTTCATTGTATAGCCTGTTTCACTTCATTTTCCGACTATTCATTGTTAATCGTTCCGTCCTAATGTAAAATAGGTACTTGGTTCATGGTGATCCACCCAGGTTTGAGTAGAACTTATGCCATTCCTCCGTTTTGATGGGGGATTTCGAGCCATATTATATTTTGAATTTCTTCCAAAGCTGTTGTTCGTCCTGGGATTGAAGTGCACTCAGTAAGGAAACTTTTTCCCTTGCCTTATCCTCTTTCCTCTTTGACCGAAGAAGAGATCTATATCATTCTCGAACCTCCCGCAGTTGTTCGAAGGCTTCGGGATATTGTTTTACTCGGGTATTACGAAGGGTTCCCATAGTCACTCTTTTCAGACGGGTGCATTTTGTGTCAAACCAAGGGTGGTGAGATAACGAAGGATCCCTGCAGTTTACCTGTTTCTTGAAGGGGGCATAAACACTCGAGAATGCACTCATCGATTGCGCAAAAGCTTCCATCGATGTCCGATGCTAAAATAAGTTGTCTAGATGTTTCCAGAAGTCTTTTGTTTCTTTCAGAGCACCACATTTGAAAGGAATGTGGTGGCAGCAGTGAGGTCGTATAGATAGCGAGCGCGTCCCTTAATTTCGCTTAGCATTTGTGTCCGCTCGTGCTAGTGTAGTCGGCTTTTGCATCCACGAAGTAGACAGCCATGAAGCTTCATTCCATTCTATGAAAAACGCAAAGCTTTAGTAGTTGTCCATAAGGGAAGCTAAGAACATTACAATATGAGTGACCTCCCCCCTTTCTCTATCCGATCCCACGCGTCCATTTGCTATTCGGTTTCTTGTACATGCACATGTGTCCAGAAATTATATTCCGCGTGCGTTGACTTCATATTTGTCCTTATTGGCCCTGCTCAGTATTCCTTTATCCTCTGTGCATTGCCTAAGTTGGGGAAGATAGTTTACTGAATCCAAAGAGATGTAGTCGTTATCTATATCTAAAGATGTAGTCTCTCGTGTACGCGCTGAGGTCCTCGACAACAATGACATGACTATTACGATAGTTCTATGCTGGCAGATGTCCTCTTTGAGTTAATGAAATAAGCTATCATCTGCAAATCCAGAGTTTTGAGGGGGGAGGTAGACAATCTCGAGGATGGTGTCGTGATTAGCATGTGTGGTCTTGCAGGGGAGGATGAGGGATAAAAAAAAAATATGCAGAGTGGGAGGAAACTTTTTCACTCCTTCGAATGAGATTCTAACCCAGGCAAGTAGTCCCTTTTCCGGAGTCCCTCAGGGATCGGGATGGTTTTTGGGTGGAAGCAAACACATTTAAACCCGTCCATTGTGCATTGATTTTCTGCTTGGGCCCTAAGTTTCGCGGAGGCAGATTGTATCGAAAGCACGTAAAATAATTTTAATTTGAGATGTCACTGTTGCCAAAAAATGTTGGTGTCAAACCAGTAATGTTCTAGGAGACGAAGCTAGTTGCAGATGGAGCTGAAACTGAAGAATTTCCCTCACCACACCATGCCACTTGTAATTGCTACTTCTCTTTCTGTGATTCACCTCTCTGGTTAGTGGATTATCTGTCGGTTGCCCAACAGGTGATCAGATCGGCGGTGTCATCTTCCGTCTGAGCCAGCCTCTTCAGATGCGGAGCGAGGGGGAGATGGTTCATGGTGGGTACTATGATGTTAAAGGGGGTCAACATCACTGTTGTCGGCATCCAATGTAATTTAATCACTTCTACGTCTTCAGCCCAGCCTTTCTACTAGAATACCATTTTTAAGTGAATTGACTGAGCACTCAACGAACAGCTCAACGATCAACGATCATCAACGATCAACATGATCATTTTAAGTATGCTCGTTGGTCGTTTCGAATGGCGGAAGGGGCGTTTTTTAGATTTATCCTTCCCTCTTGTCTTTCTTGTGAAGTCAGGGGAGATAAAAATATATTTGGCTTTGTGTCGTCTGGCAGCGACGAGGATCCTTTCGTTGTCCTTGAAATGGGAGAGATGTACCAGAATAGGACGTGTAGTCCTCTTCTTTTTTTAATCCAGATGGAAATCTGTTGGAATTCTATCCGTACATTAAAAAGGAGATTACCCTTTATGATGTTTTTGATTTGGTTTTCGCGTGCTTCATGGAGATCTTTCGCATCGTTTTCAATGACTCCATTGGAATTTCAATTTTGGCTTCGAATTCCACTTCGAATTCAAGGCGATCAATCATTAATTCTTGTTGGTTTGGCTTAGTTCTCAGTTCTTAATTTTTCCCGTAAGGTTAGCGTGTTCATTTCTACGGTAACCCAAAATATTAGTTTGCCGATTTGATGGATTCTCTGAGATTCTTATCTAATGCATGAACTATATGCCCATTCCTAGAAGGACGTTTTCTTCCAAAGTGATATTGAGCGGTGTCAGTGGAACCTCTCTTTCGACTGTCTCAATGCGTCTCTCGCCTTGGATTGGGGTCAGGAGAAAACGTCCGCTAAATAGGGTTACATTGTATTTGTATAATTTGAACCGGTAAGGATACACTCCACTAATGATGAGGACGGTGCAGATGATAAGAAACAGGTGTCTCTCACGGCAGCGGCTGGTGTGTTCATTTAGTATACATGCCACATAAAAAAGGAATCCCAATGATATTCTGGTTGATTTATTCTTCTCTCATGGAGAAAATTATTCCAAGTCACACTTCACTGACAACAATAAATGCGAGGATATGGATGACTTTGGGGTGTATACAGTGGCTCACTTATACGTTTGCGATGGATAATTTCCTTGAACAATAACAGAGCCACTGTTGGTGTGTTCCTGCTTGGCGCCATCTTGGAACCTCCCTCCTCTTTGCTAAACATACCTACACCAGTGATATAAATTTCTTTCCAGCCTATCAAACAGTCTGCCAAGGAGATTCGGGGAGTCCAATGGTTCTACAAGATGAACACGATGGACGCTGGACCGTTGAAGGGATCGTGAGTCACTTTTTCAACAAAAGACAATCATGCTCCATGAGTGGTCCTGGTCAGTATGCCATCTTCACCAAAATCAATCGGTATAACCCGGATTTATTTCACTATTTCCTTTAACCGTGCTTCCTGATCCCTCATGATATATATTCAAACCGAAATATGTTCATCTTCCCCGCATCAGATTCATTCACTGGATAGAACATAAAATCGAAATGACGCATTGAAGACCCCAGAAGTCCTCGATCACGTCCGTCATTATCCTCGCCCAAAATCCCAGCAGAAGCCTCCAGGGCTCATCCTCGGGCCTCGACGTACCAGTACATAGTTTTCAGGTGCCAGGAGTAGAAACTCTAAGAAATTATGGAATAGAGGTATTTTAAAGGCATCTTGCAATGACACTCCGGAACCCAGGACATATTTTGTGGAAAATCGTTCGCCTCGTGATTTCCTTCATTCATTCCATGTTGCTTCCAATCGAAAGGCTTCCTTTGAATATATCAGGGAATGTCGGAAAATAAAGTCAAACAATTTTTTTCTTCAATGAATCTGTATTGTACTCAAAAACGGTATATACAGAATAAAATATGCTGTACTTTCTTATTTCTCCTGCGGTGGCGTGGATGAGAAGTCACTGTAGACATGAAAATGAAATCGTTTCCGAAAATATACAATGATGTGGTATGCCACCCATCATGAGGATTACTAGGTGAAAATTCACATTGCGTCATTTAGAGTTCTTATTGTGAATTTAATTCCTTCTTATAGTCAGTACGGTAACCGCAATTGCGCCGTATGCGCCTAGAAGTTGGTCCTCGAACGGACGCCACGTTCCATGGAGGAGAGCTCCAGGGTATCTGAAATGAATTCGTACCTAATTTTGAGGCTATTTCTATAACGCATTCAGGGAAGTGAGGGTATATTTCTTGTGTTGAAGTAGGCCTTTGAAACCCAAGTTGAAGGTGGTATGAAGCCATTTGTAGAAATCGTATTGACTAATACCTCAATTCATTTGCTCACGGGAGCGGGATTGCGATAGAGAGCCAGGTCCCTAAAGGACATGTTAGGGTTTTTCACTTTTTTTTCCACCTGATTCGGGACACTACCGAGTGGGGAATAACCTAGTCATGAGTGTCCAAGTCGAATGAGAATCGTCATGCTCGAACGAAAACCGCTAAAGCATCCTTCCAAATTAAGTCGTGGCCACAGGCCAAGGGCAAAGTCTCAGTAAACGCATGTGCGTGCCTTCCCGGAACATTTGGAAATCGATGCAAAAGAATATATCCATCCATTTATTCGGCCGCATTCATCTTGGCATGGTGGGTTGTGACCAGAAATATGGTAAATATACCTGGACTGGACATGGCGGTCGAAGATCATGCACCGATTTGAAGGGCTGGCGGCCATAACTGATGGCGTCGACAAAACGATAAGGCGTGGTATTCACTGAGGCTCACGGTTGTCATGGCCAATGTGTTCGGGCTCCGGATGCCATGAAAGACAGTTGAATGGGTCTGGTATCACGTCTTACAATAGTGACTTGGTCTTCATCGCAATTGACCCTTTAGATCTAACCTTAGATCTTAAGGTCTAACCTTAGATGTGAGGAATTTTTCTTTTCCCCCATGTAGATCTTGAGCCTAACTATTAATACATAGGAAACTGATATTATTAAGTGCAATGAGCATAAAGACGATATCCACTCATCAAAGACTGAAAAGGTCGCATCAATCAAATTTAAAAATACGTCACTGAAGTATAGTATGGTCTTCGCGGAGATCGTAAAAAAATCTCAGTTTTGTGTGACGTAATGGATCGGAAAGCTATGCTTTCATTGTGCGACTCGACTCCATGAGCGATGACGGCCAATCCTTATAATAGGCGTGCGACTGCTGGACGTTCTCCTTTTGCCAATCAATTCCAGGTATATTTACTATTGTCTCTGGATGCGACCCATTAGCAGCAATTTTTCCCGCGTCATTCCAATCCAATAACCTCATTGATGAATCCTGCGTAGTTCCAGGGCCAAACACCATGGCAGAAGGTTTCCCCGAAATCAAAGGCACCACCGTAGAGTGGCCAGTCTTCTTAGTATGAGGTTATGAGTATTGAGAATGTTGTTGACCTCAAGTTGATGATGATGTCAGAACTCGAGGTAACAAGACGTCACAATCATGAATGCCAAAAACCCAAAGGGTTTAATAATTATAGGTGATAAAGCCGAAGGCGCTCATCTCACAAGAATTACCCTGCTTTCATGCGTCTCCACGTCTCATTTTTCTATTTTGAGTTTTGATTAGCTAGCTAGTATAATAATACTGCTGCGAGTTATTCATCCATTAATTCCTCGTCAGATTCATCGCATTTGAATGAGAATCAAATGATTGAGAATGATTGAGATGAGAATAATATAAAATTTCCACGAAGTTTTCGTTGTCTTCTCGCAGATCACAGCAAAGCGTTCATCGGCAAAAGACAACCAGTCTCCTATCAATGCTGGCGGGGAAAGTAGTTCCAGGTTCGATTATTGGAGGAATCGGCAGTTACGTCATTTGGAATAAGCAGTATGGGCACTTAATGAAAGAGCAATGAAATATCTTCCCCTGCAAACCGTGGGTGTCACTTGACGGCATTTTATTCCCATTCTTGCATACGATCCACGATACGATCGATACGATCGATACAATAGTCTCCGCCCGTCGCATCTGAACGCTAACAAAATCAAGGAATTTCATGCCGCGGCAATTGCTGTATCGATTGCATGAGAATCAGATTTCACCTATTGATAAATAGTGTAAGTCCAACATCTCCATGACTGGTCGGTCTCAGATCAACGATTTAAATCAGGGAAATGCAAAGACCTCATCATCCCCAATAATGGATTCAACTCTCCTGGTGCTGAATAATCGTCACCAAATTTTAAATGGTGAGATCATTCTTCAGGGAATGAATCATATATATCGGCATAACAACCGATGATCGTCTCGAAAAATTAAGAAGTAATACGTTCATCAAGCTGATCATGCAGGAATCACTGTTACTTCTTTGAAGGTACTTCTGATTGGTTCCAACTAGTTGGCTAAATCATTGAATTTCAATTGATCTCGAATCTCATTGAGAGTAGCAACCCGGTGCTACGAACGCCGGGAGTCGCATGAAATTCGAACGAAAACTTACTCGACATTTAAAAAATTGACATTGAGAGTTTAGAATTCATTTTAAGAATTAGAACTGTCGAAGGAATCTTTGACAGAATATACCGATTGCATTTCTGTTGGCATTCCAAAGTTACTTCCTCAGTACTACTTTCCACATGCTTAGAAGTACCATGACATCACAATGAACGTCTACCAAAATCTAGTATGTTTCCTAGGAGTCTGGAAAAGCAGATAGCAAGCATACGATGCAACAATGGTCATCTGATGTACGAATGTAATTGAGCGCAGGTGTAAAAATTACCGGAAGGGAAATTCTTACTTATAATTTAACGGAGGAACGCTTCCTACAACATTTGACACGAGTCAAAAGAGGTTCTGAAACTTTCCAAGTTTCTGGATGAGCAGCTTTCAGTGAAGGCACCATTTAATCACCAATATCCAATGTTTCATGTCGTTACGGAATGATATCAGTAAAAAGTTGAACTGAACGTTTTCTTCTGGAGCACAAATGGCTTCTTGGTCGGGGCATCGGAGCAGAAAACTGAAAGTTAGTCTAAAAGCCTTAGTTTTACCGAAGCGTGATAACGCCTGAGTCACCGTGATTGCCAGTCAATGAAAATTATGAATGAAATGAGACACCCCGTATGTTTTATATGGTATATTATACAATCTTTTCCCAAAGACACATTAGGGAAGACAAGAGTCATTCAATGCATCCGTCTGAATTGTTCCATCCCCTGAAACAAAATTTTGCCGGGAAAAATTCCATCCTCTGAGAATGGGATGTCCATGGATGTACATACATGGGCAATCAGGAGAATTTACAGTATTGCTTAATAAGTCAATTATTTCTCGTCATAATGGCATGACATATTCAGGAAATGTGCTTATAGTGATACCTACTGAACGCAATAACCCTTGAGCTCGATGCAATCCTTCTACCGTGGCAACAGATCGTGAATGCCAAACTGTATCCTAACCCTCCAATAGGCTATTCGTAGGACTCGGCATACCTCGAGCGATGTCCGGTAACAGCCGAATGAAATATAATTAAAGCTATAGTTATTAGGTACAAGCAGCTCTTCGTTTCTGAGTCTCACGAGAGAGTCTCTCAAACATACTACATTGCTTTAATCAATTGGCGCTCTAGCGACTAATACCTATTTCCTCAACTTCTTCCCTTAACAAAATTCAACCTCCTCGTATTCCTATCTGGGAGCATCAAGAGAAACGAAATTAGACTTGCTTCTTCCTCTCTCAATACAGATTTGCTCTAGCAAATTTGAAGCTCCTTCTCCATGGAGTTGTGGAGTACGTAGAATCTCGCTTCTTGAATATGGGATTTCCATACCTTCTCTTTTCTCTCCCCCCCCCCTACCTGGTAGACACTCCTTAAGTAAGGGCTTTCGGAAGTAAGAAACCAACAATAGGAAATATATTGACTGGCAGATGACGAATAGTGCCATTTTTGTTGTTTGCGATGCACCATAACCAAAAAAAAAATTACCTGTTATTCATTTAGGCTTATGAGTGCTGGCTCTGGTGCCATCCCCAATGTTGCCAAATATCGTGCCGGAGAAATGTGACATTCATGGTTGCTTCGGCCTTTGTATCGGTGTCTGCATCATCTGTATTTTGAAGCATGGGACAATTCTGTCCTGAGTTCATGAGATGAACTGAGAACGAGACGATGGTTAACAGTGGCCGATCCATGTGGTGAAATATGAAGATATTTTATCTGGAAATCCCGGAGTGAGCAAGATGATATCACGCTTCAATAGACGCAGTAGCGCCTACCCCTCCCCCCCATGCATATCATGCTTCTCGGGGGAATTCTCTTCCTCAGAGGAAGTGAAGAAGGTTCTAGGAAATTCTAATAAGCTCATCGTTCCACGTTCACTCTACAGTAGCTCATGAAATTCGAAAAAGGCCTCGACTCGGTGTACCGTTTCGGCTTCGGTTGAGGTTGGAGAAAGGCCTTCGAAAAATAGTTTTCACTTAACTCCATACATTCGTGCTTTCTCGCGCAGGATGGATATCGGTGATTGCTTATTAGCGAGATTAGCTGTCAGTGATATGTCAGGGCACGAAATATTACCTTGAAAGTGCGATTTTTCTGCGTAATTCTGCTGTTTATTAGCCAAGTAACGTAATAGAGATGATTGCGATTGACTGGGAGTATTGAATGTAATACTGCTCCCTATTGCTGAGCTTTCCGATTACGGTTCATCGATCAAACGCTTGAACAGCTTCGTGAATTTTCACTCATGGGCATATGGTAGAGCTGAGTAGTCAGTCAGCAATTTTCAACTGTGAGGCGGTTCGAAAAAAAAATTAAAACAAACTAGTCTTGACTCTCGACCGACTATTCCATTCCTCTTTTCCTAAACAAGTTTTCTATGAAAAAGTCCTATCCTGCGACTTTGAAAATGGTTCCTGATTAATCCTGTTCAGATTGATTGCTTTCCAGGAAAAGTGTGGCAAATCCACCCTCATATAATGGAGCGTTTGATAAGAAGAGTAGGTCTCAGCTTTTGAAACTCCGATCAATTTCGTAACACTGTTTTCTGCAGAAATATTTACCATCGTTCAACGCTCTCCTGGTATTGTCCTTTTTTGCAATGTGTGGAAATAACTGGCAAGCGTGTCCTTTGATGAAATATCAACTTTGCACTAGCTGGCGTGGTATGGAAATATGGTTATAGTTGTAATTTCATTTAGCCTCAGATATCTACCCTTAGCGAAATAGCTTATCAAAATACTTGTAAACGGTTACATCTATTCGAATATTGATGTCGATGTTGATTAGTGGTATGGCGACGAATGGAACGGCCGAGATATACAGTACATGGCCTGCCATTCTAGGAATCGAGTTCTTTCGAATGAAGCTTGCTCATTTACTTGACGCCTCATAAACTGTACACTGCCAAAGTGTTGAAAAAGTATATATTTCGATAAGGGTTTCCTGAGGTATCGTGAGCTGATGATCTCTTCGTGGCAACATCATTTTTGAAAACTCAAAATTGAACCTTTTTGTTAGGAAACCTTTAGGAAGAAGGGAATCTAATGGGTGAAAGTCTAAACCAATATGGACGTCCTGGGGAATCTTCATTACTCCTCCCACCAGTTCGAACAAAGCAGACTTAGAGGGCAAGCATGTGCATCATCGCCCTTTCACTTTCATTCCAAGGTCAAATCGAAATGCTTCTTTTTTTTAATGGTCTTATAAGGCCCGCGTCACGCTTGCATTTTCTCAATGTCATTGCACTGTGATGATGATTTTTTTTATTACGCCGTAGCAAGTTCTTGGAAAGCGGCTAGTTTTTCACGTTCTCTCATCCTAGGGGCTAATGTTCTCGTCAAGAACGGTGTGCTCGGTAGAAAACACCTCAATTCATGTTGGTTTCGTTGTTCTCATTAGGTTCCAGACAATGTTTTTACTACTCATATAGACACGAGTTCCTAGAATGTCTTCTGGTTCCAAGGGGTTCTTGACTATTTGCCAGTTCGAAAAGACACCGGGAAACTGCAAGATTTAAGTTTCAGTGAATGCGACACAATAAACACGTTTTTTGCATTCGACTCCATGCGTGGTATTGCTTTTTCGGGGTATTCAGTATGGAAAAGCGTAGATTTTTTTCCTGGAAGCATGTGTTTCGAATGAAATAAAGAGAAGGACATGGTCATCTATCATATTTCCATCCTAAGAGGGTCTCGTTATCGATTCCTCGTTCTTCAGAGACTACTGTTTATTCCTTTAAATAATGGCATATAGCTCACTTGCATTTTTATGTGATGATCACGCTTCATTTCTCAATCGTACACGTTTTTCGAAAGAGAGATATTGCTTAGAAAGAACAAAAATCAAGATATGTAGTAACTTGATCCTGTGCGTTCAGTGTATACATTAAAGGAAGGCTGCTTTCATTACCATCTCTCTCCTTCCAGGCAACTTGCTCTCATTGATAACGCCGATTTTCAGGAGCTCCCCGAATTAATCTTTCTAGATCTGTCATTCCCAGACATTTGGGTGATCTTCACAGCCTTGAGAAGAATCCATCCTTCTGCTCTCCAGCCATCGAAGGACAGCCTGGAAAGTGTGACAATTATGATTAGTCAGCTAGAGAGCTTCCCGTTCGAACTTTTGCTGCATTTCTCAAGGCTTACGTTACTTTCGCTCCGGAATAGTTCTTTGACCTTTGTCCCCGCCCTCCAGAATGAGAGCCTTGAGATACTCAACATGGGTGGAGGAATACGGATGGGCGACTCCAAACTTACGGGAACTTAATCTCGGTGAGCGAACATCTTCTGGTACAGTGAGATGGATCTTTTCATATCCGATTTACCGGAAACTTGTCTCCCTGTGTAATAATGCTTAATTCATTCACTTATAGATTTGGGACCCAACATTCTTAGTGGGCTGTTGGAATTCCGCAGCAGAAACTTGAGGGGAGTATTTCTATTCGGAAACACCATATCAGGAATAGAAGTCGGAGGCATCACAGGTACAGGTCTAATTCGCAAATCCATCTTGAATCTCCATGGGATTGTTGATTTGTCTTCCAAATGGCCATGGCAGTTTTGGTTTCTTCCTGGAATACACTTTCAGAAGTACTGGAATGCTTCCACAAGATTGAGATGTTCAATATTTTGATGTAAAGTAGCTATGATGAAAGAAACGCTTAGTTGCCATTTCAACATCAAAATATGAGGTTGTATCCTCTTTAACACTAGGTAAATTTTGGGAATATTACCCAAACTTTGGTTCTAAGGACTTGTTAAGGTAAAATTTCACTTAGCCAATAAATGACGAAACTATTCAAACGTAGTCATTTTCTTACAGTTGGAATTTCTCCATAACCGCTCGATGGATTGTAGCGAAACTTCAGACACTTATAGAAGAAGAGTTTGGCTACAAGGGATATGCCGCACAGAATAATTCAATTATCCTATATCGATATAATTGATCCCAAACCGGATGTTGCCGAACATGCGGACCGTGTACTTGTGCAGGAAGGTTCAGATTTCTAAATTATCCAGTACATGGCTATAATTAGCGTCAGTCAGTCACAGTCGTCAATATTAAATATGACTGTCACACTTCCATTCCCTGGGTGGTTCGCTTAAACGTCGGAATTCGGATTTATGGATCTTAGACATATTTTTGAAGAGGAAGGGGAAATTCCCACGAAGGCGAAATGGGATTTCCGAAAATATGCATTAAATATGTTCCGAGCGTGAGGGAAAATCAGATTTACATCCTCTTAGTAGAAACTTTTTATGTAGAAGAATGGGAAATTTCCGAGTAATTGTTTACAGTGTACAGGCCGGTGCAGTTTTTGCGAGATAGAGTAAAGATGTCTGTGATGCGTTCAACTGACATGAACCGACTCGTTGACCTCAAGGTCGATCGATTACCGTGAACAGTGTCGACATCTGGACCTAACGCGCCCACGAATCGCGTTACGGGAATTTGTTTAAGGATACGTTCCTCGTATGACGTGCCTTGCCCATTGTCGTCGCAATTGAAGCACGAGTATACCGACGAGGACCTTGATATAAATATTTGCATAAAAAACTTACATGTGGAAATTTACATATGCAAGCGACCAACAGCAGATGAAACGATAAAACGATAAAAATGCATTGCTGCGCTCGCAACGCGTTTTTGGGCATCCCGAATCGGTCCATCAGTTCGGCTTCTCCAGCAGCCCATTGTGTCCACCTTCCATTCTACCCGGAGTAGAGCAAGACTCGTCCTAGAAGGAGACGGGAATGGCCAAGGTCAGCCTCATGAAATATGCATTAAGTAGGAGAGAAAAGAGTTGGCATTCATTCTGTCTTAGTGAGTCACTGCCTCTGGTACAAGTGGAAATGGGCGCTTCCCTCATCCTCCTACTCTTAATTTTCTCTACCCTCCACTTCTCATTTTCCGACCTCGTGCTCCCTGGTAAGTGCGATTGATGAGGTCTATGTTAATACATATCTGAAATGCGTATCGCAGCTGCCTTCGATGTGCTCCTTCCAGTTCCTTTATTTCGCGATATTTCGGACATAATTCGTCGCTAATGTCATTCAGTACCATAAGGAGGTAACATTTAATGACTGTAATATTTAAATTTTCATTCGGCTAAGCTTCAAGTTGGTGCCTGCGGGATTCAGGTTCGAAATATATAGATGATTCCACAGTGTACCATGAGAGGAGTCGAATGATACCAACTCTATTGTAGGATGACATATTTGGAATTTTCAGATTTTAAAGTACAGTATATACCTCATTCTCTATGGAGGTTACTGTACTGAAAATGAGAGCATGCTCTAATTCAATTATATTGTCATCTCATTTATTGTACGTTGGTTGGAAATATAGGATATCAATCTGAAATGAGAGACTTGAATGAAAGTAATGAAACTCGTAAATCAAATTATCAGATGCTCATTTCGCCTTTCCAGAAAGTCGTCATTCAATAGAAATTTTAATGCTCGATAGTAAGATATAGGGGAATCCAGCCCTGATGAAGATCATAACTAATGACAAGTGACTGTTTCGTGAAGTGACATCCTCTGAACATCCAAAGGAAAGGCCAGCGTTCGGATTTTCATTTATCTATGGACAACTGGACTGTCCGCGGGCAACGTTTTGATCCTCCAGGGCTTCCTGGGTACTTCTCCAAGGGCAAAACATTAAACAGGAAGTAGTTGCTGTGTATGATGTATCACTGACTTACAACTGAACCTTTCCCACGAGGTGCCAGAAAGAGTTCGAACTTAGATGATTTTAAATCGGTACATTGTAATGCCTTCTCCAAATTTATTCCAGGTTTTCAGGTTCCAGCTTCTTCCATGAAGCCTCCTGCTTCTCTACATTGCAGTGAAAAATGCGTCAAGGAGACCGAGATCGGTTCGTGTGTGCCTGGAACTATCAACAATGGAACAATGTGCAGCGAAAAAGGGGAAACTTGCTGCAGGACAAAGACTTCGTCTAAAGTCTCACCAAGATGCGAAATATACAATGGTCGTTGTATGGCGCCATACCTGTCATCTCTATGCCGCGCTGGCGGTCGAAGGGATTTCACAGACCAATTCCAATGCTCG
Organism: Darwinula stevensoni; assembly: GCA_905338385.1. Taxonomy (NCBI): domain Eukaryota; kingdom Metazoa; phylum Arthropoda; class Ostracoda; order Podocopida; family Darwinulidae; genus Darwinula; species Darwinula stevensoni. The sequence goes on from CAJPEV010002017.1 coordinate 43,185, forward strand.
CGGAATACGCGTTGTTGTGTCTTGAAGACAGAAATCGAAAAGAGTCATCATGAAGTGGAAGTGAATGACGGTATGTATAAATTACCGGTAAGATTTCAGAGCCCACATGTGTTGCTCCTCCATAAGGCAGAGCAAAACATGTGTGGTTCGAAAGTGAAATATGCTGAATTGGGGAGTCACTCGTTCTGGCTCGACATCAGTCATATTTCTCCTCACGTAGTTAAGGTTCTTGTGTGTTTTCGCTTTTCAGGAGTAATTTATTGAATTTTCTATTAATGTAGTCCTGGTTCCATTTCATATCAGGCAGGTCCATAGAATACCAGTCAGGTCATAATCTTCGAATTTATAATTTAAAAATTGTGCAAGGTCCTCCCATCCAAATGATGGAATTTTATTATCTTATTTATCTCATAATTTCTGCAATTGTTTCGGAGAAACGAACGCATAAGTGGAAGGATCTAAAATGATTATAAATATATTTGGAAAGACAACCCACCCAAAAGCTGTGCCCTGAGGGGATACACGACAAAATTTGACTTTTTCCTGAAAGCAACATCTTGACTGTTATGTGTGAGTCATGCTTCACTTCTCCGTTTCTGCTAGATTCGTCAGGACAGAAAAAAATTAATTGAAAACGTCACGCACGGAAAAAAGTGTCCTCAGGGCAAGCATATGATGCTTGTCATTTTTCATCAACTCAGTGTTGCAGTAGTTATATTCATGCGAAGTTTCAGTTTTTCATGTCTCTCCGATTGATTCCAGCATAAATAATTAAGATAAAGGCAACAGCTTGTGGACATGTTACAAACATTTTCCTCTTAAAATTGCACTAGCGGCCGCAGGCCGCTACGCTAGCCGTCTAATAGGTGGAAATTTGAACCGTCCGTTATGAGCATAACGTCTCCTTGACAATCCTCTGTTCACCTCATTTCCCATTCAGAATTGAACCGCTTCATTACATGTATACACTCATAGCTTGCAGTACACAGGGAGACTCTGTTCACCATCACCAAGGTTATTCCAACTGATAGCCACAATCCTTCATTGTGAACGGTTTAACACGTTTTCATGAGACTGAAGACGACTTTGCTGATTTCGTGCCCCTACCACATTCAATATTATTGCATCACCGATTAGCTATTCATTGAATAGCTAATCAATTCATGCTTGAAGCATTTTCAGGAATTAGTCGTTAGCATTGTTCCGCACGTGCACTAACTTCCTCTGTGCCGTCGGACAAGTTCTTGGAAATGGTCCCTACTGTTTCAGAACCATTGGTTCTGGTACCATACGCTAACGCTAATAGCCCATGAGCTAATCGGTGATGCAAGAGTATTGAATGTGCTAGGAATACGAAATCAGCAAAGTCGTCTTGAGTCTCATAAAAACGTGCTAAACCGAGACCTCCACAATGGCGATTGTAGCAGTGAGCTCGAATATCATCATGATGGTGCTTAAGAACAGTCTCCCTGTGTACTGTAAGCTATAAGTGCATGCATGTAATGAAGCGGTTCAGTTCTGAATGGGTAATGCGATCAACAGAGGAATGTCAAGGGGACGTTAAGTTCATAATAGATTATTCAAATTTCCACCTATTAGATGGCCAGCGTAGCGGCCGCAGGTCGCTAGTTAGATTATATTACAATAGTTTGGGTAACCGAGAAACAGCTTGACAGGTTTCAATGGGAGGCCACTTATCATAGCTTTATGCCCATATACATTTAAAAATGTTTTTCCAACAATAGCTGTTTGAATGAATGTGTTGCTTTTCACATTGGTTCCTATTTGTAGACAGTCTGCTTTAATACGTGAACATCCACGGACCTATTTTGTGGACAACAGTTTTTGTCAACAATTATGTACGTGCATTGCCGACTAGAAAAATACGACCTGAAGATATTTCCAGAAATGTTATTCATCTTCACTGATATCCTATTAAGAAAAATCATTGGAAAAATAAAGGAATTCAGGGGTGCTAAGTCTAAAACTATGCGAAAATGTCCAAATGCGCTCATGCTGCTGGGTATGGGTAATTTAGATGATAGCTGACAGGGATGTGCAAAATATGGAGCATTTGAGGAAATAGCAGTTAGCTTTAATTTAGTGATATAGCAAAAAATGTCTGGCAAGAACTGTCCACAAATATGTGCCTGTCCACAAACTGGGGCATTTACCGTATTTGAAAAAAATGTTCACCCAAAATCCATGTCTCCTGGGCATATACTTCTGAATTTTGATTTTTTCTGGAATCAGCATCCTAATGAAACCCATATACCGCGTTTCATCCTTCTATAATATCTAGAACATAGTTAGAAATAAAGCCAATGTGTCAATCGCTCTGTGGTTTATATAATAGGGTGCCCACCCAAAAAGAAAGCCTTAAAGGGATGCATCAGGAAATTATACAGGAAATAGTAACTGTGTATTATGTATCAATGGGTCACAACGGAATCATTTCCGCGAGATGCCAAAAGAGTTTGAACTTTGTTGCTTTTAAATCGTTGCATTGTAACGCCTCTTCCAAATTGATTCCAGGTTTTCGGGTTCCAGCTTCTTCCATGAAGCTTCCTGCTTCTGTACATTGCAGCGAAAAATGCGTTAAGGAAACTGAGATCGATTCATGTGTGCCTGGAACTATCAATGATGGAACAAAGTGCAGCGAAGAGAGGAAAACTTGCTGCAGGACGAAGGCATCGTCCATTGTTGCGCCAAGATGCGAAAAATACAATGGTCGTTGCATGGGGCCTCATTTGTCATCTCGATGCCTCGCTGGCGGTCAAAGGGATTTCACAGACCTATTCCAATGCTCGCAGAGTATGCTTTGTTGTGTCTCGAAAGAGGAAATCGAGAGGAGGCAGCATGAAGTGGAATCGCATGACGGTATGTATTCATCTCCGGTACGATTTCAAAACCCATATGTGCTGACGGCGGATGTCAACCATATTTTTCCTCATGCAGTGGATGAGGTTCTTGAGTGTCTTCACATTTCAGGAGTAATTTAAAGGATTTTCTATTAATGCAGTGGTGGTTCCATTTCAAAACATACAGGTCCATAGTATTCCTGTCAATTCATAATTTTCGATTCATCATTAAAAAATATATGCAAGGTCCTCCCATCCAAGTAATGAAATATGGTAGCTTACTTATCTCTATATCTAAAATAGTCACACGTGCATCAAAAGCAATATTTTAAACATACATATCTCTTGTATCAAGGGAAAGAAAAATGAATAATTTCTGATTTGAGAATTTCACGTAGGACCTATTACCTTTTAAATTTGTCAAAATTTTCTGATTTTGTCTAGCGTCATTCCTCGGTTAGTTGGCGTGGAAAATTATGAAAATATTGTAAAATCCCAGAACATATATACCAGTATTGAAAGTAGTCATGTCTGAAATGTTGCAATGGAGTAGACTAAGACGTATTTCACAGTAATCAAACAATTGTGACATTGCCATTCATTTACAATGTCACAATGATCATTGAAGAAAAGTAATGAAGCGGAATCATGTTGTCATTCCGCTTCATTCCTTTTCACTGTTCCATTAAATAATGGGAAACTCTCAAACTTATTTTTTTAAACGTATATTGTGATATATTTCCTAGGATTAGCTCATCCGCAATCAAGCCTGACAAACGAAACGTGCTGGCCTGAGAAGAGTACTCATACAACCCGTCCAAAATATTGCTGGGATGCAGTCATTACAGATTCTGGTGGGAGAATCATATGCAGCGGTGCACTTATCGAATGGCAACTCGTCTCTACTACTGCCTCCTGCTTTTCCGACATGTATGAATCATTTTCTGTAGTACTCCTGTTGATTATATTAACAATGAACTATCTGATTGGAAAGAAAGTCCTCGGAATTTCATGAACAATTATTACAACCCAGTTAAAAAAAAAAAAAAATCATCTCAATCATGAATGTAAATCACATTGGCC
>CAJPEV010002018.1:0-52469 GCA_905338385.1 Darwinula stevensoni
TACCTTGCCATATGTCTCGCCTAGTCTCATTATAGGAATTGATAAACACGGACACTTCATCATTTGTTATCCAAATATTCAAGACATATTCATAGAGTCCATGCCATAAACAAGCTCATATTCCTATTGAGAACCCTTTTGGAACGCATAAGATTTTATCCGCCTATGCGATCTACTATATGCAGAGAGTTATCCGTGAACTTCATTCAATCACACCTCATTGAAGTGAGGTAATATGGATTGATATCACGGATACTGCATGAGACCTGTAAGAGGTGGTCCACCCTCTGACTTGTGCTGCAATCAGTACTGTCAGAGGTCGGTCATCGCCTGTGCGAAAGCGGCACTCATTATATATAAGAATTTTCGTATTTGCATGACATCTCTATCACTTTCTGATGGAAGCGTTTTTACTGACGGAGGAGGAGAGAAATTTTACTCCTTGGTGATGGAGCAAATTCGCTCCTTTCCCAGAGTGAAAGGGGGGTGAAACTGGAGTTAGCTATTTTACTCTCTTTTTTGAGAAAAATCGCTCCCCTTTTTCTAAGAGTGTAGATGCTTATCCACTAATAACCAAGAGTTTCGCAAAACATTAGGATAGCGTGTGGAATAGGAATATGTTCCATTGAATACTATCTTGTGTTTTGCGAAAACCCATTAATATAAACGGATATGCGTTTATACGCGTGCGTTATCCTGCCTTCCTAAGCATTGAGGCATGCGACGCATAAAATGCAGTGTGAAACCCTTTACATCAGTAATGCACAACCTGCGGCCCTTGGATACCTCCGATCTCTAAAGACCCATATCAGTACCCATATCAGACCCCATATATGCGGGCTATTTCGGCTCATGTCCGAGGGCCACAGGCCCTCGATCCCCTCAAACATGAACAGAAATCTCAATGTAGTCCTAAAGGGGAAAAGGTTGTGCACCACTGCTTTACTCAAAACTACGCGACGATTTAAAAGAAAGCCGTGCCAAATCATTTTCACTAATAATGGCATTTCGTTTCAGCAGATCGACGCTTTTTTAAATATTGCATGTGAAAATAGTAGTATAGGTAATTACTTAATTTAAGGAAAATTGAAGCATTGTGTCACGTTCACTGCCAGTTCAAAGCTGATAGTTAAAATATTGTACCGTACAATTCCGTTGGCGCGTTCGCTTCAGCCAGAGAAATTGACAGAAGCCAGTATGTACCCTAATAAACAAATAAAAATTCAGAAGGCGTGTTTTCCCTTTGTTGCGAAATTTGATAACGACATGAGGCCAACGCCAGTTATGAATTTCCTTCGAAATGGCCAACTATTTCGTCATAAAATAGGTGACGAACGGGGAAGAAGACCACATCTGCCTCCTTGATAAGGCAGGCACAAACTTTCCTTTGCTTCATTGGCTGAGGCGAACGCATCAACATACGGCACACTTTTTTACTCATCAAGTTTGAACTGGCAGAGAACGTGATTCAATTCCTCAACTTTCTTAAATTTATGTAATTAGCTTTTTCACTTGCATTATTTAAGAAATTTGCATGGATCTGATGAAATTTACCATCATTATTAGCGAAAATGATTTGGAATACTTTTCTTAAACACCGTGCATAATTGTTTTAATCCTCTTCAAATATGTTATTTCTTCTCTTGCTATCTTGTTCCCATCACTTTCCTTTTACTCCGGACATTTACTCGGTTTGAAATGAGTTTGTGGGTGGCAATGATAGAACAACTCTAATATCCAATTGCATTTGGATATCCAAAATTCCAACATTACTGGTTGAACTTGGTGGAGCGAATTTGGAGATGAACCCATTCGTACATGAGTTGGCCTGAAGAATAATTTTTTTGGAACTAGCTCGTTGCCAAGATGACTTTCAGATTCTCATTTTATATACAGTGGTCGTCAAAATTAACTTAATTTAATTAATCAATTAATTATAATTAATTAATTAAAAACCAGGGTTTTCTCGGGATAGGGGACCCACGCGGCTCAAACGTTTTGCATAGGACAGCTGCCCATGAGTGCCTAAAAAAAATGGGTGACTAGTTCGTTACATCCCAGTTATGCAGATGTTTTTCATCGGCGTGAGTGAACATGCTACTTTCAATGAAGATTTGCTACGAAATTGATTTTGTGCCACTCGTCCTCTGTGTCCGTAGCTGGTTGGCTTAAAATAAATCGAGAGAAGGGAATGGTGGAGGGAAAAGAGTGATCGCTCGAACTGTCAAACATCTCGACCCCATAGAGAATGTTTGGGCTCTCTTGAAGGTCAAAGTGGCGCATCGGCGCCCCAGAATGATCAAGATTCGCCAAAAAAATTGGCGGTCTCGATGCCGGGCCGATTATGTGCTGTAGTCGAAGCGGAGGGAGATTATATTTTGTGAGATCAGGGCTCTGTGCGCACTTTCTGTTGATATAAAAGGTTTTCCTACATTTCTCGTTGAATAAGAGATATCCCTGGTACGTTAATTTTGACGCTTACTGTATCATGCAATGACCTACCTCATAATGCAATCATATATACATGTTCAAACTAACTACCATTTTCAGTCTTCTGCTAGAATTTCAATGCTCTTACGATGCCGTACAGTTCTGCAAAAATGCAATATAAAATAAAATATGAAAAATAAATAAAACCGAGTGAAACATGCATTAAGCAACGGATAATGCAGCAGCTTCTATGAAAATAAACAACACTTATTGAGAAGTGAAGAAGCACTCGGTTGCGCAGTCACACAGGATGTGGAAGGCGAACTGGACGAACTAAGACTGAATGTACTCCCCTTTCCTCGTGTCGTATATATAGCACCGTTCTCATTGAAGGACTTTTTTCTCTATTAACCTTGGAGATGTCTTACAACTTTGCATGCAACCATTGGCCCTTTTTTCAAGGAAGGGAAGGAGTATAACCGGGTCGGTCTGAGTTGCGTAAGAAATGACTAATGAAGAAGAGGGAAAAAATACGGGACTGGAAAAGATTGATGCTTCCCCTTTTTCTTTAACCTAGGCCGATTTCAAAACGACAGTTCAGTTGCGGCTCAGTTACAGTTAGTTTAGATTTTGATCTGACTGAGGTTCCACCGTGCTTGAATGGATTATTTTCAAACCGAAATCGTCGCTGAAACTGAATTTTTTTTGCACCAGTCGTGATCTGTTGGGAAATTTCTGCTTAGACTTCAGAAGAACTATATTACTCCCAGCCACGCCCTTCAGGATCCCCGAAAGTCTTGCTTTTGCTATAAGTTTGCTGCTAGCGAAATTCAATGATCTACTTCCTATGAATTTCCGCTGATAAAAACATCTTAGGATTGACAGGTGATGCGCGTAGAGTCACTGACGCTGGCCTTCTATGTCCACTTTTAAACATCTGCCTCCAAGACCATTGCGTAACGTGCCTCATCCCCTATCGGCTTAGAGATCGTGCATCTATCCCGGTGATATTTTCCCCTGTGCTGAAGAAGAGGTAAACAAGGATGCCAGATGTGTCATTTTAAAAGTTCGACTAATACACGTAGCCTTCTCTATGTTGGAGCAGCCAATCTCTCCCTCTCTCTTTCTCTCTGTTTATTATGGATGTGGCAGTTGCAACGTCTGGTATCAGCGGTAGTTGAGGAATAGACAAGAGAATGAGAAAGAAATTGATTATTTATTGAAGAGAAGGAGTCTGCCTTTTTCTATGTTGAAAAATAAGAAATATGCCTTTCTACTTGAAAATTTTCCACGTGCTAAGTCGATTGACTCATCGATCCTCGTTCCGGAAATTAAAAACGAATTCTTATCCTACTGATAACACTTCGGAACTGATCTTTCCAGAAGCGATCAATTTGTCGCATATCATTTTGCCACCGGACACGATCCGATAACAGGTCCTATCGCGAAATCCTCGCGATTAGACCTGCGTGTTTATTTAGGATTAGCCGATAATGTAAATGTGTTCCTCATGATTTTCCCGCCATTTTCAATTTGTCTTGGTCCTAGGCCAATATACTAAAGAAAGTTCTACGCTTTTTGCCGCGTCAGGCTGAAATGCTATTTCGCACGATCTTTTCGTGAAGACTCAGCTCTTTAAAATTGACAGCACTCAGTCCGTCAGTCCATTTAATCCATCAACTGAGATGCAATAATGCCCAAGAAAGTAAGGGAGAACAAATTTGAAGGAAAAAAAGTGGAAATGATTTACCCTTTCTTGCTTAGTGTCAGCCCCTCAATCCGCTTGGACCCGTATAACGTTGAAATGTGGTGTCAAGGACTTCGCTTTTCCTGAATGCATTATGTCCACGTATGCGGACGAAAAAGTTTAGGAGCTGCAGTTTCAGAAAGCATACCAATAAGGAACATTTTGATATAGTAAAGTGGATATATCAGAAGTGCATTCGAGTGTTCTTGCAACAATTTCAAAACTCCCTTTGCTTATTAAATAAAATTATGAAAGAGACCCCCGCCTGTGGCCACCAGCGTCCTCGTGTCGAAAGCAAACATGTAAAAGACACAAATGCGGCAGGGTATTTAATAATAAAAAATTCTACTCGGCAGCACTTGGTTGACGCACTTGATTGAGGACATAAGATTTGATTGATGGGGCGGTGAGAGGCAAGGAGTCAGAGAGATATGTGTACATCTGGCCTCAGGCAGGTCATTGGGCGGCTAAAGGTTCATGACACGCTTCAGTTTTGTCAGATAAAGGACAGCACCTTTCAGTCTGCTGAGAGAGATCCATTAGGATCCCCCTTCACCCGATTGAACGAAAGTAAGTCGGCAACCCTGACTTTCAAGGAAAATCCCACCGTTCACCACGTTTCAAGTAAGGAGCATAAGTAATATTTAATAACAGAGGCTCCCCCTTGACTTGTCACATCGAAGCCGCAAGTGTGTTTTTTGAGACCGAATAGACTGTACATCGTCTCTGACCTGAGGCTGCCATCGAATGGACGGACGGTGAAAGACGGAATGGTAGACACAAAAGGGAGGTTGGCAAGTGGCGAGGGGATCGCACTTGGGAATCTCAATGGTATCTATTGGGAGCCAGAGGAAGTGAATGGTGGGTCAAGGCAAACAGACGAACGAGAATCAAGCCGAATGAGTAAGGCATCTGAAATCAAATAGAAAAAGCAGAAGGAGTCATGGGGTGTGTTGTGTGTGTCTGTCCTTTATGCACGGCCACGCCTCTGATCCCAGTCACACCAAACTTTGCATGGCTTCCTTATTTGGCCTGGGGATAGTCACAGGCTAAGTGGTGTTAATAAATTCGGGCACCCCGTGATACCACATTTAGTGCAGATTTCAGCTATTCACTACTACAGACCCCCCTAAAGGAGTCAACATTTTGGGGATCATTAAAAAAAAACTTAAGTCGCAATATGCAGCTTGCTACTGGAATATGGGGCGTATCCAAAATTCGTACAACGCCGGGTACCTCCGCTAGTTTTTTACATTTGAATTTCTGCATGTTTACCCTAAAAGTAGCATGAGCTATTTATCTGGGGTTTTTTCTCTCCTGAAAATTTTTGAACCCCAAAAATGAAATGAATTTATTCCTATTGGTTTCCCTTGAATTTCCAAATCAGGCTGGGTCCCAGAACTCTGTGTCGAAAATTTTAAAGGGTTTTTAGCGGTGTCGTGCAGGGAAGCTGCCTTGCGCAATCGGCTGGATCTTCGTCCAGAAAATGCCTATTTGAAATTGGCGACTTTTTGTCCTGCTAATCATTCCATCGCCTGAAAGATTAATCAGTGAAATCCGAGGAAGTGAGGGAGATAGCAATAGCAACGAAATTTCCCGCCACCCGTAAACAAATGGAGCATGGGCCATAACGGAAATGCTCGCGTTTTCTGTTGCACCCTCATCGGTGGGCCAAATGTGGCTTTTGTGGGGCACGTTATTGATAAAAATAGCCAGGCTGGTCACTCTGCACGTGAAAGCATGGCACAAACGTGGTGTATGATTGTGGCGCTCCAAATATGTCCGCTTTTTCTACGGCAACCCATAACATACAATGGTGGAGACATTTCGTTCTCTGCCCCCTACCCATGGATGGGCAGGAGACATAGGATAATACAGGAGTTTATCTACCCCTGAAACGTAATAATTATAGTATATAGTATTATAGTATGCGACCTTATTCATGAAAGCATTCGCAAATGTTTCCTCTCTCCTTCAGTCATATATTGTGTATGTGCGTGAAACATCCATGTCTGCCAAGTGTGGTACAAGGGTGCAAAATTTTTCTGTGCCACTCATAGTCTAACAACCGAACAGACACAGAAAAGCCGCAGCTGCCGCACATAAGCCGGTCTATGGCCACACTTGCTCTGCTGATTGGAGGGTGCTGAAGCCGTATGAAGCCGTCAATTCTATGTTCGGCCGGAAGAGGGTGGGGTCGCTCCGTGAGACGCATATCCCATGACAAAGACTATTTCTGGTCGTCGGGGCAGGGGTTCGGTTTGCAGACGGCAGTTCCATTTCGGCTGTCGAGGTGGAAGATGTTGCCGGGGTCGTAGGGGCCTTGGAGGAACACTTGATAACATATGCCGTCTGGGGGCCAATAGATGAAATCGTTCTCGGAATCGCATTCATAATTTCCGAGGCTGAACTCATCCGAGACAAGGATCTGGTTCGGACCGCAGTATCTCCCGGTGAAAGGATAGGGACGCAGCAGTCCGGATCGGAATAAAAAGGGGAAGCCCGAACTCGTTACATGTTCGGTTTTGTCATTCTGGTTCCTTGGTGATACGGTTCAAGACGAAACATTCGCCCAATTTGCAAAAGCTCTGCTGCAGAAGCAGATGACATCAGTTGGACGGACTGTAGAATGCATGGAGTGGATCGCACGCAGGGATCTCTTTCTTAACTGAAGGATTCACGAAGGGTGCATGGCAGGACGAGGCGATCACATGAAGAAGAATCACACCGAATGAGGAATGCATCTGAAACCATAGAGAAAATAAAATAAAAAACACGAATATACAGAATCGGACATCTCGCCCCTCGCTTAGAATGTGACTCACCCCGAAAAAACCGTACATCTGCTTGGATTTACAACCGTAAGTACACGTTAAAGGGGCTAAATTTGAACGGTGAAATGTGTCAAGATGCACGCATTAAGCGAAGGTCCGTGCAAAGCGAATACGTAGAAGCCGGAGCAGAAAGCTATTTGGAGATTTTAAGGGAAAGCCGGGTCGCAAACTTTTGTACCTACTAAAAGGAGGTACGTGTTCAGCGGCTACGTAATAACGAGTCTCGGCCTGTACCTCGGTGGATACATGTGGACGGCCCGACTTTTCTCCCCGATGCCGTTCAGAATCATTTACCTAGTCCCATTTAACAGGATTTTTTTTTTCAATCGGAAAGTTTGTCTTGAGTGTTACCAGAAGGCAGCTCGCAAATCTGTCGATGGCACCGATAGTGCCATGCCGGCGGCAAATGCCGTTGCCGGTGCATAGGTACAGCTTTTAGTAATATGCGGTGGTCTTCGGAGGTTCAAATGTATGTGTGGCAAAAGCAGAAGCGATATACCTCGTACCTGTAGTAATTGTAATGAGAAGCTTCTGGGAATAACGAAACCGTGGCACGCAGTGGCGTGGTTTCAATTATGTAAAAGGAAGTCCATCGTACTCTATCATGTCTCACGCGTCATCGGTGGATCAGAGTCGTTTCAGGGTCTATTTAAATAATTCCGTTTCACGACATCGCTTAAATTCCAGACTACCACGACCTAGTTTCACACAATGGTTAACCTCGCTTTTCCATTTGTCGTCTACTTTCATGGTTTCTGCACATTTGCACAGAATCATTATTATTTTAAACTAGGGATGTCAATCGACTAAAAACTTAAATCAGTTAATCCGTCAGTTTATCTTAAATCGATCCCTTTGTTCCTTCTTAAATCATGTCCTAGGGGGTTGGGAATGATTCTGCTCGCGTCATGCCCAACTCCTAGGCGAGCCTCAGGAAGTGACTCAAGGCGATGCACCCGCTAACATAGCAGGTGCGGTCCATACATACACAAGTTCATCCTACATGTGACACATTCCAGTCGGAAAGAAAATAGTTAAAACTTTGCCAGATAAATAATGAAACGTGAGCAAAGAAGCGCACTGAGGCCCTTTGCCATTTAACTAACCCATAACGGAAGGATGCAAAAATGTACCATAAATTATCGGACTTATGTAGGAATGTGAGACCCAATTTTCAACGGTTTTACCTTTCTTTAACCTCAACCCAACCTCGTAACAGCAACTTGCAACATAGAGCAACATAGGCAACATTTCGAAAACGTTTCATCAATATACTGTGTTACTTGGGACCTCGTTGAGGTGTAACGTTAGGCTAATCGGAGGCCTATTCAGTCTCTCATGGCATATTTTACAGAGAACGTGTAACGTTAGACCGAATGTAGGTCTTTTTCGAGTTTCATGTGCCATTTCTGTGCGGTCGGGGAATATTAGTCCTATCCAGAGTTCTTGGAATCGTCTCGGCTCGTTCTGAGAAGAAAGTGCCTTTAGAAAGCATGAGATACTTGCTGGCCGCCATCATGTTAATTTAGGGATGTCCAGATGAGATATCTCCGTATTCTGCAAACCACAGCTTCAATCTCAGCTCATCCCATGAATTCAGCACAATATTGTCTCCAAAATTAAAAAGAGAAGATCCAGGCAACGATACTAAGACCGAAAAAGTAATGAATCTGGGATAACTATGGCACGATATCCGGCAACACTGGAGGATGGGACTGTAGCCATAGCGCTAAGCCTAAATTAACAGCATCTAATTTCATTTTTCATTGCGAAACGGTGCACTGGAAGCAACAAAACGGATACTTTTTGTCACCTAAAAGTCAATATCTTTTGCTTGGTTTGTCTCTTTCCTCCAAAAACTTCCCTGGAGCGGCTAACCGGGTGGGGGGGGGGGGGAGAAAAAAAAATACCAGAACGAAATTGACATCTCACAAAAGCGAGATTCAGTGATCTCCACAACTTCGGGGAGATGGGGCTTCATATTTGCTGGAGCGATTCTGTGTTGAGAGAGGAAAAAGTAAGCCAAATTTCATTCACGTCGATGCTCTCAGAGAGGAATACGAGACGGTTGAAGTTTGTCGCCGGAAGGGGTCGAAGAAAGGGAATGGGCGCTACCGAAGCCCATTCATACGGTGACACTTCATTACGCGGAGATTTAACGGGCATTCGTTAACGATTTACGGGCAACACAGGATGAGAGGGTAAAATAGGATCTTGCAATGAATCGGAGAGGATTTCATACTTTCCACTTGTTTCGCCTGCCCCTGGTATTCCCCCTGTATATTACTTTCCAAGGGAAACCACAGACCTTCGCCGGTACATAAACACGTACGGCTCTCATCCCCCAGTCTTCGCATTGCCCAATTGTCCCCTTGCCCTACATTATCCCCTTGCCCAATTCCCCTCCCCCTTCAGTGGTCTTCGTTGTAGCTTCTTCATAACGGCTTTTTTTCCCATTCTCATCTAATGACTCAAAGATTGCTCTGACCAAGGCCGCCGTTACCTTAGCTCGATGCGCGAGGCCTGCATGGCTATGCCTTTATTCTCTATCGTCCGAAATTTAAATGCCTCTGGGTTGCGTCCCGGCCGGATATTTAAAGTGCAACAAGTGGAAAAGAGTAACAGAATACAAAAAGGGCTGTTCAACGTATACCGCTCATAAGGGTTTCCAAAGTGCGCGACAACTTTAGGGACCATTAGTCGGTCCGGCACTACATTTAGCGGTAAGTATACTTACCTTTCGGCCTAAAAAGGTTAAAAGTCGGGCCGAAATACACGGGAATGCAAACCAGAATGCTTGTGGATGCGAAGGGGTCAGGGAACTTCTTTTTGGAATAGTCTGAATGCGATGGCTCTGTCCTTGCGTTTTCCATCTTTCCGAAAATAGTGTGTCCTTTTTGAGAAACAGTCAGAGGTGCGAAAACACGACTACCTTCTATAGGCCATAATTACATGTCATTCCCTTGATAAAGCATTCTTTTTCGGTTGTTTTGCAAAGAAATGAGCGACACAATTAAATTATTAGAGGAAAAAGTGGCATTCATGGTGAGATTTGGGGTCAATTAAAATTCAATTAATTTCGACTAATTTTTTAATCGAGTAATCGTTCGGTTAATCAAGTCGAATTGACAACCCTATTTTAAATTATATAAAATATGCTATGCCCTCGGTATCAATAGGCTTTGGTAGCGCCTATTACATTTCTTCAACCCCTACCCTCAGCAAAATTTAACCTCCTTGTATTTCTCTCTGAGAGTACCAATACAAACGAATTTTGGCCTGCTTTTTTCTCTCGCAACACAGAACAGCTCCAGCAAATTTAAAGCTCCGTTTCCCCGGGGTTGTGGAGATCACTGAATCTCGATTTTGGAAGATGTGAATTTCATTTCCCCCCCCCCCCCTGGATAGCCACTCCTAAGATACTTTCGGAGGAAAGAGACCAACCATGAGAAAGATAATGACTTGTAGATGACGTGTTAATTGCGATGCACCATATCCCCATTAAAGAAATGAAATCAGCTGTCGTCCATTTAGGCTTCAGGCCCGTTCACATCGCCCTTCGGCGAGGCCTCGCCGAAGGTGCGGCGTGGAGTTCTCGTTCACATTACCCGGCGCTCGCTTACGGAGAACCGATGGCAAACGTGAGCAGACGATGAGATTGCACCGACCTCAGTTCCATGCCGGAATGAAGATGGCAGCGTACGAGAGACGAGCGCTCTCGGTCTATAATTGTCCGCTGCAGGAAGCAGCATAAGCGAAAGCTTTTTATGAGAGAGATTATGAAAAATGGAGGAGAGAGTTCTTAGGTGGCCACGCCTATCACGTGAAGCTGAATTTTTTGGAAATTGTTTTCTACATTCTCTACTACAGGGGAAGATACGAATTCAATTCGAAAACAGTGTACGTCCAACCTAACGGTACCATTATTTTAGTCGGCACAACATAAAGTTGAGTGCAGGTTTAAACTGAGGTCTTATGTCAATCTTAGGCCAACGCTAAGCTACTCTTTCCCCGAGTAATGCCTTCTCCCGCTCCTTTAATCGTAGGCCGACCTCAACAGGTTTTTGTGCAACCAGCTTGGCTCGACGAAGACTAGGCGGGCCATGCCTATCACACAAACTGATGTAGACCTGGTAATAAAATAACGATATTGATATTTGTGGGAAGGGCATTTTTGAGACCTCATGTGACGTACGCAAACCTTGAGTCAAATCGTATAGGCTAGGCTAGGCTGTTTCAGGTTTCAGAGCTCGTGCTGCCTGCCGTATCAGCCGGCGTTCCTATTGGCTTTCCGTAAGTACCTCAACTTCTCATTGGCTACCCGTATCAAAAGTTTGGCTCTTCGAACTCCTTTCGTCGGTGCGCCGCAGCTGCGGCGTTACTTAGGCCTAGACATTCGTTCCGTTCTTTTCTATTGGCGCGTTCAGACTGGCCTGCTCCGCGACTCGTGACAATGTGAACGGGCCTTTAGAGCGCTAGCTCTGATTACGTCCCCCAGTGTTGCCGGATATCATGTCGGAGTTATGTCAGATTGATGACTTCTTCGGCTTTAATATCCGTTGTCTGGATCTTCTTTTTTTTAAGTAGGAGACATAATTTTGCTGAATTCCTGGGATGAGCCGAGATTGAAACGCTGGTTTACAGTTGTCGATCGATTAGGTGAAATACGGAGATATCTCATACGGACATCCCGAAATTAACTTGATGGCTTGTATGTCATGCATCCTAAAGGCATTTTCTTCTCGGAACGAGTCGAGACAGTTCGAGGAACTCTGGATAGGCCTAATGATCCCCTAACGCACTGAAATGGTTAATGAAACTCGAAAAAGACCTACATTCGGTCTAACGTTAAACGATATCTGTTAAGTGGGCCATGAGAGACTGCATAGGCCTGCGATTAGCCTAACGTTATGCGTCCTCAACGAAGTGTCTCGTAGACCAGGGATTAATCCTTATAGGCCTAATTGGTCTGTAGATCGAGGACTGAGTTTCTTTTAAAAAAGATAGGCCTAGGTCAGACGCGAAAACAGTCAGTCGGTTAGGCTTAGGCTAAATCTAGCGAGTTCCGTAAAGAAGGGGGGGGAGGTGAGGTTGTGGTTGAAGATAGGGAAAACCTTTGAAAATTCACTTGCACGATACTACGTTAGATAGGAAAATGGTAGAAATGGTCGGAGAGAAATCAAAGTCGTTTTCCTCACTTCCAATTCATTACAACATCTCGCTCAGTCGAAGGTTGACAGCCTGGTGGAGGGGGGGGGGGACCTAATTCATCCTGATGAAATCGTTATCAACCCAAGACTAGTGTGATAGTGCGTACCTCGGGGGCGCGAATTCGCCTTTTTCAACATGGTCCTCTGCTGGTGTCTCCCGGAAG
Source organism: Darwinula stevensoni (assembly GCA_905338385.1). NCBI lineage: Eukaryota > Metazoa > Arthropoda > Ostracoda > Podocopida > Darwinulidae > Darwinula > Darwinula stevensoni. Next base: position 12,386 of record CAJPEV010002018.1, read on the forward strand.
AAATGGAGATTATCTGGCAGGAGATAATCTATGCACCTGCATTTCCTCCTTCTCCATTTTCTCATGCAAGGCCCACATTATTTCAATCGAAATTCCGTCCGATGATTAAAGTGTCAAGGATGTAAATTTCCAGGAGCGAAAATATTTAATCCCGATCGAATTCCCGCCAATAGCAACAGGCTTGACAACGTTTTCCTTGGTCAATGGTCCTTCGACCTCTCTTTTCGGGGAAAAGGATCAGCACGATCGTAACGTAGAGTCTGCTGAAATAGGAATAATTAAATGGTACATTTATTTAATTCTAAAGAAGCATAAATTCAAAAGAAGCATATGAGCGCACATTAGAGAGTTTTAGCTAAAAATAATTGGCAACTAAAGTCGGTTTTCTATTATGCTGTTTATTATGGCCCCGAAATAACTTTACTGGCGGCAAGAGATTTAAAGAAACAACAATTTAAAAAAAAACTTGATTGTCGTATTAGCCAATGGATTGCAATTGGTTGGAATTTTAAAATGTGACTGGGTCCTAAACCATTGTCTCAAAAGGGAACGTGACGTGGTCGAGCCTTTTTGGCACGGTTGCGCCGAAATGCGATCTTGCGCGATCGACTGGATCTGCGTGCAGGTTCGACCTCCTTCAAATCGCGCTTCATCCGTCGGATCCTTCGATTAGGATGTCATACTCGAGCCAAGTAGGAGATAAACTTGAAATTCGGCGAAGTGGCTACGAAATTTTCCGCCACATCTAAATAATTTCGGAAATTATCAATGTCAGATTTTGGATTCAGGAAAAATGCTGCAGCAAGACGGCGAAAAATTAGGGGGACATGGAGAAAAGAAATTGCAAAAAAGTTATTGCAAAAAAAGGAAATTGCAGTAAAGAGAAAAATGGTCGGAGGAAGAGAAAATTTCAAAATTCACACGATCGATTCACTTCGGGGTAAAAATAGATAGTAAGAGATTCTGGAAGATACTTGTCGTTGCAGGAGTTTCAGCCCAAGGATTCGCGGCATCCGCCGAATAAGTCTTCTTCCTGACCCGGCTGGCAAGGATTCAGAGAGATAGTTTTTTCGCACTCGTCCTCCGACACGCGGATGGTGCCGGGTTCGCAGTTGCGAAGGGTGAAGGTGCCGATCACGGAGAACATCATGGGTTGCTTGCAGGCGAGGATGAATTGGTGGTCGGGGAGGAGCTCTATGGTCAAGGGCGTGGACGGAGGGCAGAGGGTGGGGTCGTCCGAGGAAACGCATTCGCCGAGAGGGAGCCAGTAGATCTGGCCGTCGGGGCAGGGGTTCCGTTTGCAGGCTGCGGTTCCGTTTTGGTTGTCGAGGACGAAGAGGTGGCCGGGCTCGCAAGGGCCTCGGAGGAACACTCGGTGGCAGGTGCCGTCTGGGGGCCAGTAGACGAAACCTTTCTTGGAGTTGCATTCGCAGTGTCCGAGGCCGAACTCGTCCGCGGCGAGGATCTGGTTCGAGCCGCAGTGCTCTCCGGGGAAATCGTACGAAACGCAGAGGTTCGGATCGGAATAGAGGGGAAGATCGAACCAGCCACAAGTCCGGTTTTGGCATTCCGGCTCCTTGGTGCTTCGGTTCAAGACGAGCCATTCGCCATCTCCGCAGACGCTTTGCTGCAGAAGCGGCAGACACTCGTTTGACGGACGGTGGAAAGCACTGAATGGATGGCACGCGGTCATTTTCGTCGTATATGCCGTGGTCGCGGGAGCTTCATTCCGGGTCGGGGAAGCTCGACGACGGGTCGGAGGAACTTCGTAGCAAGTCGAGACGAGCAGGGGAAGGAGAATCACGCCGAACGAGGAAAGCATCTGAAATCGTCCAGGAAACGACACACGCGAATACCTCTACCTCATTGCTCGAGTCGTTCTGCCTAAAACGACCGGCGACAGACTGAACGGCGCAAAAACGACACGGAATGCAGCTCGGAGATTCATGCTCCGTCATGCCCGCGTCGCGCGTGATCGACGAACCAGAACCACATTTTAAGTGGATTCTTTCCGATTAAGCCGGGTGCGTGACTTCTCCAGTGATCCGCTATAACACGATCTGGATTCCGGATCGTTACAGGATTAACGTCGATATATCCCCTTTCGGCTTCACCTTCTCTCGAGAAGCGGGAAATAGCAAACTAAGCAAATTGCTTAGAGTTTTTTTTTTCCTACCTGAGAATGCAATGGCTGAGCATTTCGAAGAGATTTCGAGAGAGGAAGTTTGCCAATTTAGCAGTTCGTGTGTGAATGATGACGCGAGTCGCAAAGGTTACAAATTTAGAGGCGTGATTTTCTTTTTCACCGTGGCTCAGCCTTTCTCAGGTCGACTCCCTGTCCCAGGTGACACACACGTGTCGCGACTCCAACATCGTCACGACGTCATCCAACAACATCTTGACGACATCAAGTGAGAACTGACCATTGCGGTGGCATCGATTAATAAGACCCCCCCCCCTCCGCACTTCCCCTTGCCCCCCTTAAAGCCCCTTCCTGAATCTACAGCCAAGCGGGTCTCCTCGGCCATTGCACAAGAGACTGAATTCCCTGGAAACCCTTTCGGCATCTTACCTCGCATGCCCTCGTCGTGTGGCTGCCCGCCACGATGACGCCGGCAAACGGGCGACTGCACGACCAGCACGCACTCGAGTCGACACCAAAAAGGTTACTCAGAATTTGCAACCACCCCAACTTATTGTGGAGGGAATCGATAGATGATTTCCTCTCGAGATTTATTTTCTTTCGCCTCTGGAAGGATTAGGATTCAGTCATATTCTCATGGAGTGAAATGTGAAGTTTCGCATTTGTCCCGAATGGAACGAGTACCTGGGGTCTTCTTCCGCCGTGTAACCCACATAAACGGGGGACCAACCGTGAATTCCAAAACTTTGCTCTGAGTTACACGCGGGAAAATATTGGGTACCGAAATAAAAAAAAAATAAGAAACACTTCCGGTACTTGGAAGGGAGATACGCTAGAGCTGCGTCGAAATGCCATCTGGCGTCGATTGGTAGAACCTACTTAGATGGTGAGTCGATTGCTTTGCAAACATTGTCACAATGTTGTGAACGCCAAAATAATTTGTTTTCACGTTATACGAAAATGTTACATCATTGCAACGTTAGCACTTGATGCTCTGCATTTTTTAAATATTAAAAGGCTTCTGAAATGTCAAAACTCAATGACGATTGTTCTTCGTGAATTTGCAAGCATGCTTTCTTCTGCAACATTTAGGTGTTTACGTAATGTTGTGGCGAAGTTATCGTAACAACAGTGTCAAAGCATCAGGGTGACAGCCTGCTACATCCACATTATCACTCTCGTACAACATTGTAACAACAGTGTGTTGCCTAGGGTGGATCTCTGTCTCGGCGATCTTCAGGATTGGCAGTTCATGGAAAGGCAATCGGTGGCTGAAGGGATGGAAGGCCACAATCAGGCAAATTCATTCGTATCTGCTCCGCGCCTTGAAACCAAGTCATAAGGAATCGAGCTTAATGTGTAAAAAAATATTTAATTTGGCCGTGAGATTTCTCCTAAATCGGGGTTGAAACGTTTGGAAAGAAAGAACGTACTTTTTCGCATAAAACATTAGTTCACCAATAAATTTAAATTAATTTCATTCTATCGTATCGTAGATGTCGGAAAAGAGCCTTACCGAAGTGAAAACCTCGTAAACGGTTTTCCGCGCTCAGACATCCATATAATTTCTCATCGCTCGTGATGGCATCCAAGCGGCCGAACTCGAAGCGGAAGGCGGCTCAAGGAAGGCGGCCTTCAGGTCGGCCAACAGCAGACTGTCAGCTGTCAGTTCGTCCTCGACGACTTCACCTCGTCCTCTCACGTGAACCCGCGATTTGCGATCGCGAGTGGGGTGACTCGCATCCCAGCCCAACACTCTTAGAAAAAGGGGTGCGATTTTTCTCGAAATAGAGAGTAAAATCGCTAACTCCCGTTTCACTCCCCTTTCACTCTGGGAAAGGAGCGTGCTCCATCGCCAAGGAGTAACATTGCTCTCCTCGTCCATGAGTAAAAACGCTCCCCTCAAAAAGAGATAGGGATGTCATGCAAATAAGCAAACGCTTATATACTTTGTGTCGCTTTCGCTCTCTACAGTACAGGCATTGACCTACCTTCATGCTGATTAGATCATGTCAGAGAATGGACCACCTCTTACGGTTCCATGGAGTGTTCGCGATGTCAGTCCTTCATTTTTTAATTCTCTCATCAAGTCGAGGAAGTGATAGGATCGATTTCACGGACGTCCCCTACATATGCTAGATCTCCTCAGCAGATGAAACCGTCGTGAGTTTCAAAAGGGTTCTCATCAGGAATATGACCTTGTTTATGGCCAGGGCTCTACGAATCTGTCTTTAATATGTGGAAAACAAATGATGGAAAGTCCGTGTTTATTAATTCCTATAATGAGACAAGGCGAGACATATGTCGAGGTACAAAACTGTCCTGCGAGGGACGATTCCAGAGAAAGAGGGAAGGGAATTTTCGTGTACTGTGCGAAAAGCCAGACCCTTATCTCCATCTAGTGGCGTGGCGAAGAACTTCAACATGTTCACTTCACAACGAGCGATGAGGGAGCATTTCATGAGTAATAAGAGAGAACATTTGCAAAGCTCACAGCGTGCTCACTTTTTCCTCCTTAAACGCTCGGAATTTTCTAAGAGTGTAGCTCGCCTCCTCCAGATCCGACACAGCGAAGGATGGATGGATGGCTCGGGGTCTAAGTCGCTGGGATGTCGCCATGGTGGATGTCGCCACTCGACTCGATCGGCGGCGTCGACCTTCAAAATTCAGCCGGCTCTTCAATTTGAAAGGCATTAAGGAAAGGGCGGAAAGGAGAAGGGATGCGACGCTTATAAAAGCGTCTTACGCGCGAAAGGCTGGCATTCGCGAGCAGATTGAGGGGAATGAATGGATAAAATTGTCCACGTGGTAACACTTCTGTCCGGCACTTTCGAGCAATTGGCAATATTGGTAATATGGATGTGTGAATTTTGAAAATATCCCTTATAGACGGAAAGGTTGGCAAGTGGCGAGGGGATCGCACTTGGGAATCTCAATGGTATCTATTGGGAGCCAGAGGAAGTGAATGGTGGGTCAAGGCAAACAGACGAACGAGAATCAAGCCGAATGAGTAAGGCATCTGAAATCAAATAGAAAAAGCAGAAGGAGTCATGGGGTGTGTTGTGTGTGTCTGTCCTTTATGCACGGCCACGCCTCTGATCCCAGTCACACCAAACTTTGCATGGCTTCCTTATTTGGCCTGGGGATAGTCACAGGCTAAGTGGTGTTAATAAATTCGGGCACCCCGTGATACCACATTTAGTGCAGATTTCAGCTATTCACTACTACAGACCCCCCTAAAGGAGTCAACATTTTGGGGATCATTAAAAAAAAACTTAANCCCCCCCCCCCCCCCCCCCCAACCCCCTCCCCCCCACACCCTCCCCCCCACACCCTCCCCCCCACACACCCCCTCTCCTCCACTCCTCCAAACTCCCCTCACCTCACGAAAAGTTAGACGACTGCCCCGACGAAACAAGTCGATGTGAGGTGGGTTTCCCCCTCACCCTCCCGGAACAAGGTCAAGGAATTATGCCTCGGCATGCCCTCACCATGGTCTCGTCATGGCCTCGTCCTTCCAATGAAGCGAGATGGCTTTTCAATTAACCGGGGGCCGTGACTTCGCATTGAATCCGCCTTGAAACCATCCGATTTATCTCGTAACCCTTCCTGGAACTGCATTCGATTTTTATCGCTTTGCTTTTATATGCTGCAAATACGCAGCATATAAAATCGAAGAGGCATTTTTTTCTCCCTGAAGAATGCGATGAACGACAGCAACATGTACACATATCTACGCAGGTAGCGCAAAATCAGTGGGCCATAGGTGGCCCAGGCACTATAGTGGTAGTTTTCCACCGGAGGCGGGAACGTGGCTGCAAGTGGAACATGCAGTTCCCGACTTGCTATCTTGTGTAGCTAGAAGACCACCAGCTGTCTTCCCATAATGTTACTCAAGTAATTGAGCAATGACGACAAGTCATTGGCCTGACTCAGCCTGACTCTCACGAGAAATGGCGTTATCGATCCACGTAATAGGGCGTCATAGAATAACCCCTTCTCATTCCAGTCACTAATGGAAGACGGGAGGAAAGATAGAAGTCTGCCAAATGGCAGGCTGCCATTCGCCAAACGACGGTAACGATAATTGGGGGGAATTAAAAACCTTGATCCGGAAAATAAAAAATTCGCAACGCAAGCGTATCGAACCGGCATTAATCGGCATTCGGGCAGAAAATTAATGTAATTAGGAAATTGTCCGCATGACGGCACTTTTTTCCTGCCACCTGTCAGCAAACGACAACATAATTGATATGGCTTTTTTGGATTTCGAAATGCTCTCTTATTCGATGGAAACGAAAATCGGGAGAAAAAAAGACAGGATTGTGAGGAAAGACAAGTCCTCACCCCTCCGCAATCACAGGAAATGGAAAATTGAAATTCGCACGACCGATCCTTATCACTAAATACTAGATGATCGTTTTTTCAAATCTTCACGTGTCAAAGTATTAAGAATAAAAGTGTCTTTCTGCTAGATGACTATCTCTCCATAAGACTCCATCGATTTCTGAAGGATATTTTATAACCGAAGCGGGTCAGCTGCAGAATTCCAGGTCTAACGAACGTCTTGGCATCCGCCGAATAGACCTTCTTCCTGTCCCGGCGGGCAAGAAGAACCGAAGGAGATCGAGTCGACGCAGTCGCCTTTCGACGCCCGGATGCTGCCGCGTTCGCAGCCTCGAAGGGAGAAGGAGCCGATCACGGAGAACAACATGGGATGTTTGCAGGCGAGGGTGAATTGGTGGTCGGGGAGGCGGTCCAAGGTCACGATCGTGCTCGGAGGGCAGAGGGTTGGGTCGTCTTCCGAGACGCATTCGCTTCGGGAGAGCCAGTAGATCTGGTCCTCGGGGCAGGGATTCCATTTGCAGACGGCGGATCCGTTTCGGTTGTCGAGGACGAAGATGTGGCCGGGGTCGCAGGGGCCTCGGAGGAACACTCGGTGGCAGATGCCGTCTTGAGGCCAGTAGACGAAACCGTTCTTGGAGTTGCATTCGCAGTGTCCGAGGCCGAACTCGTCCGCGACGAGGATTTGGTCCTGGCCGCAGTATTCGTCGGGGAATCCGGCCGAGACGCAGAGATCCGGTTCGGTGGATAGGGGAAGCTCGAATTCGTCACAAGTCCGGTTTTGGCATTCCGGCTCCTTGGTGATCCTGTTCAAGACGAACCACTCGCCCTCTCGACAGGCGCTCTGCTGCAAAAGCGGCTCGCATTGATTGGACGGGCGGTGGAAGGCATAGAAAGGATCGCACGCGGGGATCTCGGGAGTATCTGTGGAAGTATCTGTGGGAACCGGAGGAAGTGCGCGGCAGGTCGAGGCGAGCAGAGTAAGGAGAATCACGCCAAATGAGGGAATCATCTGAAATCACGCATAAAAAACATTTGAAGTGCTTTGCAATGAAACTCGGACGTCCACACACGATTTCATCGCTCAAAGTTCCGCAACCAAAATATCAACGTATTGAAATGAGAGGGTGCTGAAATGCAAAAAAAAAAAACGAAATGACAGAGTAAAAGACCCAATGATGGGTCTGTTGAGGGAGCGGACTCGGTGGTGGACCACGGCACAGGAAAATTCCAATAATTAGGCATTTGTAGCACGAACACCTGTGAAGTGTGTTCTTCACAGCTTGCATGCTGCTTGCCAACGTCACAACAGAGGTAGGCGTGCTATGGAAGCTTAGCCGTAGGAATTTTTATGCGCTGTGGCCCATCACCGGGGACCAGTCCGTCACTGGGCATTTTACCCCTACTGCGACGGTTGCTTCAGTGATGGAACAGTACTACATTGTAAAAGTACTATTTTGAATCTGCAGCACGTGAAATTTCGATGTCCTTATATTGCAGTACAGTTCCACCTAAATAAATAAAAAATAACGCAGAGCGAAGCATGCATGAACCAAAGGAAAACGCATCCTCCTCCACGAAAACCAGAACGACACACCGAACAGCGAAGAATGACTCGGCCACGCCGTCACACGGGATGCTCGCGGAGGACTGGACGCACCGCGGCTGGACGTCCACCGGCACGCTCGTCGTGCATCCGCCTCCGCGGTCCATTTATGGCGTCCTTTTGCCACGCACGCTCGGAGAGGGTGCAGCCGTCCCTCGTCCTTTCATTCGGGACTCGAGACAGGGAAAGAGCTAAAACCTGTTTGGCTCGAGTTTCATAAGTGCCCAGTCGAGAGGGAAAGAGTATGCGGACTCGAGGAGATCGCCGCATCTCCTGACCCAGCACCTTTTCACTCGTCCATTCCCACGATTTCATCCGTGAGGAAAAGGGAAAGGATGTGTAAAAAAAATTCGGTAGGACGGGAAAAAAATCCGAAACCGCAAAAGCGAGGGTGGAAACATGAAAGTGCATGTCGAGCGGTAACATTTTTGACTGCACTGATGATGCTCTGTGGAGCATCTAAAGAGGGAAGGGTATAAATAACATCAGGTCTATGAAGCCCGGGATTCGTCCTTTTATTTCATGACGCAGTTTAGTCGTATATATATATTTCATATTTCGTCTTGAGAATGGTCCAAGTGATCACCGTGGAACTCGGACCAAAGTCTCGAGATCGTTGATTCCCAGACCAACGACTTTGGTCCGACTGGAGTTCCACCGTGCTCACATCGACTATTCGGAAACGAAACGAAATCTCCGAATTCTCGAAACGAAATCCCCGCTCTAAATACAACCGAACAATTTTGAAATCGATCTGATGGTGAAATCGCGGCCCGAAACGGCAGAGCACTCCCGCCAGCCGTCGACGTCCCCCTTCCGACGAGGTCGAGCCCCGCAGATGAAAATCCCCCTCGACGACGGACCGACAGACGACGGACCGACAGACGACGGACCGACAGACGACGGACCGACAGACGACGGACCGACAGACGACGGACCGACAGACGACGCTCGCCGAGGCATCGCAACTGCGCAATGCCTCGTGTCGACGTCCGCCTCCGCGGCGACCGCGCGTCTCGTCCGTCTCCTTTTTTGGAGGCTCTTCGGGGCACCTCCTCTTTCGCAACCGCGCGTCCAAAAGAGGCGTTCGGCCGGGCCACGTCATCCACGAGATACACGATTCCTGGAAATGCGCAGTCGAAGGAGTACGGCCGACTTCTGGAGCGAGTCGAAGGCCACGAGCAAGCGCGAGTTCGTCTGATTCTATGCAGAATGCGTTAAGAAATGAAAATCACATTCTCAGTTCATTTCGTGTCGGCTTGGGAGCGAATCGGAATCTTCCCTGAGTATGCACAGTAGAAAGGAAACGATGAGGCGTTGCTGGATTCCGAGACGAGCGGAAACGGTACCGATATGGTACTCGCGACGTAGGCGAGCACGAGGTACCTGCTCGTGCCATTAGACTCTTCGGTGTGCGTAGCTTATCGAGCTCGCTTTGGCACGTATCGAAACGTCATCATTCTTAAAACGCGTCGACCGGTGAGGCGCACCGGTGCGCCTCACCGAATAGGAAAGTTCCCAGACCGTTATTGCCGTGGCGGTCGACGCGTTACAGAACCGAATTTGCCTTCGAGTCGAGATTTCCGAAATGAGGATGGCAACGGTTCAGACGCTTGCCATCGAGTTCCAGAACATCCGTGAATATTTATATAGTCTTTTATTGAATTTATTGGGAGGGGGGGGTTGGAAGGAAGGCCTTTGAGAGGATGGTCTGGACCTTTTCAATTTTGCTGAACCGCCGAGCGCCAGGTGAGGAACCCAAATCGCCTCGATCACAACTGCGTGTACCCAATGACGCCTGGACTCGGCGGCCATCATCCGAACCTGACCTCCTGCACCCAAACGCTCTCCTTTCTAGGCCATTCTGCCGGTTGGGGTTCGAGTCGAGAAAGAGATGGATGGCTTCTATTCATGTATGGATGGCACGTGTCGTCTCCTTGCGCAAAATGACGAAGGGGGGGTGCCATTCCAACAGACGGAGAGATTCTGGGCGTGAAATGTGGCTTGTGGAACTGGCGATGACGTCATTCTCTCGGTCGACTCAGAAGCCACTTAGCCTAATACGTATGGGGCATAGGCCTGTTGAAGAAATGTCATATTTTGGTTAACCCTTTCCATCGTGTAGTATATACATTACATTCTGAACCAATAAAAACATTAGAACAATAAATAAAAATAGAATGTTCGGGTCTTTAATTTACAAATTTGAGGAATCAATTTTTTTTCTTCAATTTTTTCCGTGTTCTAGGACCTAAGTGAGACCCATTTTCATCGAAAAATGAAAACCAAGCATTTAAGGGTTTAAAAATTAAAGGGGTCACCTTGTGGCAACGAGAGATGCAGAGAAAAACCAGGAAAAAATCGTTAGACGTGGTGAGAAAAAGTCTAGTGAAATCTGTGTAATACTTGCCTAAATACTTTCTAAATTTCGCCGGTTCTGACAGGTGGCTGCTATAAAGAGGGATTTTTTCCCCTGTTTTTTTCTCCAGCCAAACTGACCAGGTGCTTACCAGTCAGTTTCCCCCCCCCCCAAATGAAATCCACTGTATCCTTCAAAGCTAACGCACTTCTGATTTTGTCTGACTTTAATCATACGATGGAAAATGGAATGCCATTATTGCATTGTCGGGAAGTCTTTAATGTTTGTTTGGCGCCTGTAGAGACGCGAGCTTCGTGATCGCTTCAGCTGACCCGAGAAGCACTTAAGCTTCTCCGTGGTACTCGATGGCCTTTGAGAAAGGGAGTAAGACACGCGGAAGAACTAGCGGCAGGTTCAATGTGTGACCTTGACGACGACGCAACGGGTCATTTCAGGGATTAGTGAGGCGAGAGGGAGGAAAGCAGGGAGACTGCAAGTCTGCGAAGAAACTGGAAGGATAATCAACCGGCGATCTTCTTTCCTTCCTGTGTTGTGGCCTGATTAAAGATTGGCCAGCAAAGAGGGTCTGGAAATCCTCGGCTGCGTCAGACAGTTGGCCGGATAAAACGTGTTATGTTAAAATTGAGCCTATGGAACTAACGATCGGGACTGAGCGCTTCCGCCCGCAGATGGCCGAATGCACACCGTTTCACCGTCTCTTTCCTCCCCCGCACGAAGTTGTGCGGGGCGTCGCTAGATGGTGGCGGGTGCGATAGACGGTTCGAGTGCCTCGTTGGGGCTTGCGGATGAGGATCATTTTAGCCTAGTTGTCATCAGTTCAGTTTTGAAAAGTTTTGAGTCCTACTGTTTGGCAACCGTAATTTATGCGGTTTCGAGTTCTTCCCGTCTCCCCGTGAACGCCAGCAGGCACTTCTTTATTCATTCCCTTTCCCTATCGATCGGGCGAGGGAAACATGAATTGTTGATGCACAAGAACAGAATTGAAAGGGCGTGGTAGGTTAATTGGTAATGAATCGGGAGACACACGCAATCTCCTCCCATTCCGATATGTTTTTCCTCTCCCCTTTTCCTCGATGTGAATCTCAGGCAAAACTCGGTGTCACCACCCGAGCAGAACCCGACAACCACCGAGAAAGGACACGAGCGGCTAAATCCCACAAAATTTGGCGCTCTTGGATTCCAAAGGAAAAGCCACCAGATTCCCTTCACTTTCTTGAACCTTTTCAGCACACCTTCCACCTGTCTACCCCCTCTCCATAGACGAACCACTTGCGCTAAATATGACGAGCCGCCACTGCTCATCGGATGTTGCGAAGCAAAAACCAGGACGCCCCCTAGTATGACCCAGTGCCATACCGAGGATATTTGGTGCCTTGTGCGAGATATCCCTCTCCCTTCTATACCTCTCTAGCTCCCCCAGCACTAACACCAACAGTACATTAGGTATTAATTCATGTGCTTAATTTAGTTAAATTCAGGATAATTAACTTTAAAAAAGTTCTTATTCATATATTACAATGATTCGGCAGCCAATCGGCGTCCTGTGCGGGCACATGGCTCACACCCCTCTCAGTACGGCTCTGGTACCGGAACCAGTCTTTACCCATAGAGAGCATACAATGGAGAGGCCACCTTTACCGAGCGGGGCAGCGAGTCTCTCCAGGCACCCTCGAGGCTCCCCCGCCATCTTAGGACTGGAGTCGCACGAAGGAGTTGATAGCAGGCCCATAGAGAAGGGGAGGTCGAGGGAATTTGCCCCAGGCATGGGGGCCTGGGGCCCCTCACGCCGGCACTCAAGATGACGTGCTATCCACACCCTCGGGCAACTACGGTCCCAAGATGGCGGATGCACTCTCGTGCACGGAGCTATGTGCTCTCTCGGCAGCGAAGGCCTCTCCAGAGACATCTCCATGCACTCAGCCTTCATCCGGTCGGCCATCACACGAAGCGACACCTACGCGAGCAGTGGCGTAGCGTGGTCGGCATGGAACCTGGTGCAAGGAACGAAACGGGGCCCGTTGTCCTATTTCTTACTATTCAATTATGTGGGAGTCACATTTATTAGCTAGTTTTCTCTGGCAGCATATACATCGTCGTCGGTAGCTGAAGGCAGTGTGGAAGGTGTGCTGAAAAGGTTCAAGAAAGTGAAGGGAATCTGGTGGCTTTTCCTTTGGAATCCAAGAGCGCCAAATTTTGTGGGATTTAGCCGCTCGTGTCCTTTCTCGGTGGTTGTCGGGTTCTGCTCGGGTGGTGACACCGAGTTTTGCCTGAGATTCACATCGAGGAAAAGGGGAGAGGAAAAACATATCGGAATGGGAGGAGATTNCCCCCCCCCCCCCCCCCCCCTATCTACCACCACTCGCTGTCCTATCGCCTTATTCATTTCTCGTCTGCGGTAAAAACCCCGAATATCCATTTCCTCTAATAAACGTTAATTTATGTGCTTTCTAAATAATAAACTGCGAACTCTTCACCCCCCCAGTCACCCTTCCCCCCCCTCTCCTGCCTTCCTCCCTCTCATCGTAGCTCGGCGTCTGGGCCCTTCTGGCCCATGGCCCCAATGCAGTCGCACCGCCTGAACATTCTACGCCACTGTATGCGAGTATATACTCTCTCCCTAACCGCAAAGACCACATAGGCCTTCTCAAGTGACCACGACTCAGCCCAGAGACATGATAAATATATCTGGACTGGACAGGCCAATAGAGAACGTCCCGCAGCCGCACGCCGATCAGAACAAGGTAAATCGAAGACGCTCTAGCTCTCAAGGTATATAGATGCTTCGCATCTATATACCTTGGATCAGAAGGGTCGGCCGCCATCGCTCATGGCGTCAAGTTGCCCAATAAACGCATAGCTTTCCTATTCGTGACGTCACACTCCACTAAAGGAATTTTGACGCGCTCAACCAAGACCAGGCGGGCCTAGGCCTACCAGGTTTTCAGTGACGAAGAATGGTATTTTAAAAAATGGTTAATGCTAACTTTTCCGTCTTTGAAGAGTAGAGATCGTCTTTATTTTAATTGCACTTAATGCGAGGGTGCAATATCAGTTTCCCATGCAGGCAGGCCCAGGATCTACATGGGGCAAAAAAAAAAGCATCCCAAGGTTCGACCCCGCTTGAGGGTCGATAGCTATCGAGCCCGATTCGTGAACGTAACACGTGATAACCGACCCAGTCGGCGGCCTCTGGTTGCATCCGAATGCATCGGCCACGACTCCCGTGCGCCTCGGTGAACGCCATGCCTCGTCGTCTCGTTGACGCCATAGGCTAACGGCCGCCAGCCCTTCGAATCGGCGCGAGATCTTCGACCGTCGTGTCCGGTCGAGGGTTGTTTACCGCGTCTCTGACTCGGCCCCCTCGCCCATCGCGATGAAAGTGTTTGAAGCGCGGTGCCGAGGATGAACCGTGTTCCATCGGGTTTTCTCCGGTTCCAAAAAAAATGTTCCCCTCTCTCTGGAAATCTCCTCTCGAGAACGCTTCCTTCGTGTCCGAAGGCGAAGATGCCCACGCTCGGGCCGTGGAGGCGGACGAGCGGGCATCCTACGCTTCAGTCGTCTTCGGTCCTTCGCGCGAGGATCGCGACCGTGGTGCGTTTCTCACATTTCCATGGGGACTGCTGTATTATGCATCCCCACCAAACCGTTATTTTTCATGATATTCTATTTAACTTTTTTATTTAATTTATTTGAATGATGGAGAGCTCTACTGCATCGTTACACGGAATTCGACATGCTCTCAAAGTCGTGTTTAGTTTAAACGATCATTCATCATTGCCTCATGAAATAGGCCCTGAAATGATCACAGCGGAGTCATCGTAAAGGATCGATTTGAGATCTGAAAGAAGAATCAGAGAGGCGAATCGCCAGTTCGAATTTCCCACGCTCTCGTTCCGCCGATCTCGATCAGCGACGAAAGAATCTTCCGAAAGTGAGTCGATTTACCGGGTTTGGTTGAACCGGTTTGGATCGGCTCCAGAAAGTCATTCTTGAGAATCTCAAATAAATCCATGCATGAAATCCTATTAAATCGGTCGCTGAAATAAACCGTCTCTCCCCTCCCATGCGCGAGGTTGCGTGGGGCGTCGCTAGATGGCAGCGCGTGCGGTAGCCGGCTGGAATGCTTCGGGGCATGAGGAGTTTTCATTCGTTTTATCTTTTAAGTTTTGAGTCCTACTCGCTTTGGGGATGCTGACACAAATGTGGACGTTTCATTCGATGCATTTTAGATCGGTCAAAAACGCACGTTTGTGGCCACATTTGCGTTTTTTGGGGGCTTTTATTTCGCTATGAAATTCTAGAATGTTTTCTTTGTATATTTTTTTATGAAGGGACAATGCATAAAATAATTATCAAGTGTCGAAAAATTCATCCCCGAAGAGGCTAAGCAGTCACGAAGCAACCTATTCACGGTTCCTGCAAGACTGCAGCGATCGAAAACCGTGACGGCATGCTACACGTTCCGTATCTCTACGGCTCCATTTCTGTTTCGCGTTTCGACACAGAGCCTCGCTTGAGGATGTCACCGTTGCGTGCGCCGCACATGCAAGTTGGGCTGCATGCCCTAAAGGCTCTTTCTCCCCCCCCCCCCCCTTCGTCATTTTGCGCAAGGAGACGACACGTGCCATCCAGTTGGCCCCCCCCCCCCCCCCCCCCCCCCACGTACATAATTATTTCTTCCCGATCGGTATCATGCAAGGAATATTAAGAACCTCTCAAGGCAATTTCCCATTTCACTCTCACACTCATTTGACAACAAAAAATTAACGCTAAGTGGCTTGTGGAACTGGCGATGACGTCATTCTCTCGGTCGACTCAGAAGCCAAAAGCAACCGTGGTGTATTGGCATCCGTAGATGGAATGGCGTCGTAGGAGGAAGTGGCAGTGTGTTGCAGTGTTTCCGCTGCGTGGTGAATGGCAAGGGGCAAGTCCCTGGGCCTTTGCCATAGTCAAGGTTCTTCCTGAGAAGAAATTGTATTCTCCTCTGGCTTAAATAGGGGTTTTCGTGTGCTGCAGAAGCTTCTAGCGGTGTACAAATAACCTCCTGATAGGCCTACGTAAAGTTAGGCGGAGCGCCTTCCAGGAAACATGCCTGAGAAAAAAAAGATGGCTGGAGGAAAGAAGAAGCGAGCTGACAAAGGTGAGAAATGGCCTGCAATTGTCCGAGGCCTAACTTGTTAGAACACCTTGATGACTGCATTCTGAATTAAACTGTAAGTTACCCTTGACATCCAACACCATGGATTCTCTAATGCATGCAATTTACTTTGAGACCTAACTTAGACTTTCACCATCTGAAGTGGTCATTTGCACATTTATGGGCCCAGGTGGTTGGCTTCTATTCCAAATGCTACAACTGGGTTAAATTTCACATGTGCCAGACTCATAGCCTGGATTGCAACTCACTCTTGTCTTAATCCCTACCAAGAGTGTTACATTTGACCAGGAAACATTTTTCTTTCAGTAATTCTCATTTCATATTCAGGTTGGAAGTTTTCATCTTTGTTTGGACTCAGACACCATCCAGAGCTGCCCTGAATCCAGTTTTCACCTAATTTTTGGCCCTGCTCCAATTGGGCCCTTGTTCATGTAACATCAAACCGTTGTACTTCTTACCTGCTCAAAAGACTGTTGGCTTATAAGAAAGTAAGCAAGGGTAGGCTCTAGACTCAGAAACCATAGTCTTGTGAGCCCTATCCCCTCCCTCGTCCCCTATTGTTTTGTTCAATTCTCCAACTTTTGAGCAAGAAGCTCTCACTCGTAGAGTTGTAGTTACATTGCCTCAGATAAAACTGGGTCCAGTGCAGTATATATATTAGTCCTTTCATGCAGATCAATGTTGATTAATATTAGTAGGCCTATGTTTAGAACAGACCATGGTGTATTTGCTTTCTACCATTAAGCCAGTTAACTCAGGTCTAACCTTGGTGGGCATTGTGAAGCATCAGTTTAACCCTACACTGCATGGTGTGCCATATCTGGCACACTCTGCTTTGCATTGAAACGCATAAAAATACC
Organism: Darwinula stevensoni; assembly: GCA_905338385.1. NCBI lineage: Eukaryota > Metazoa > Arthropoda > Ostracoda > Podocopida > Darwinulidae > Darwinula > Darwinula stevensoni. The sequence goes on from CAJPEV010002018.1 coordinate 28,877, forward strand.
ATGGAAACACAAAAACTAAATAATTTGTTCCATATTTTTCTCATCTACATGAAAAAAATATGATCGTCAAAAATGTTTTTGGTACATCATGTACTGTAGGGTTAACAGCTTCTATGATTTAAGTTTCCCATTGGAAAGATGAAGTACTTGATCTCATATTAGGTGCAGAAAATAGTGCATTATAACATTTAGAACCCCTTCCCCAAATTCATAGTACAGGGTGGACCAAAAAAATTATTAGGTTATCTTTAATGCTTCACAATGTAGTTTCTCAAGAGTTTGAAATTATTATAGTAATATCTCTATATATAATATTTATCTTGCTTTCCACTGCTGTCAAAAGATTTAAGATACATCCTGTCATTCCTATGTAGTTATACATAGAGAAACAGGGGTAGCACTTGAAAAGGGCCCTTACCAGTACCCTGCAAGATGGTGATATCCATTTCATCACTTGCACATTTTGGATCTTACTGCTTGAAAGTTATGCCATGAATCTTTATTTTTTGAAAGCTGAATGAATGTTGGTCACCACCATTCCATAAAAATGACCTGGATTAATTCTTTTTAAGGGAGTCATGTAAATCTTTGGCATGGGGGTCTAGGAAAGAGTGAACAATAGAAGTAGGTAAAAGTATTTGAAGATTTAATTGACAATTACATTGTGATAAGAGACATGACATTCAGCTGACACTTCATTACCAGGTATCTATTGGGCATTCACTAGGAGGAGGAGCTGGCAAATGCAGTTTAATATTTTTTTCTGGCTATTGCTGAGTTTTCAGTGGCACATTGATCCATGAACCCTGACTGAGCCCATTAGGATAATTTTCAGGAAATTCTATTGGTTTATTGGGCTTAATCAATTAATGATGGACACCTGCTTTGCACCAAATCAGTTACGTGGACACTGAGCTAGCTTATACACTAGTAGCATTTACAAATGTGAACACCATGGAATTCCCCCCTATTATGGATGGATTGATGGTGAGTGTTGCAGTGCCCCTGGAAGGGGGTGAATCAGAGGAGGCAAAGTTTGACGACATTTGAGGACGGATGGCAAGGCAGTTCCTTGGCCAAACTGAAAATTTATTTGCTAATTTGGATGAGAATAGATGACTTCTATTGATTCATGGTCCATGGGAGCATGTTCATATAGATGAACTGTTCTTTAAGGTTCATGCCTGAGGAAAAACAACAGTACTGTACTGTTGGTCACTTATTGAACTAGGACTTCATCAAGACAAGAGGTGTCACTCAATTGGATTACATGTTAAACTGTTCAGACGGGATCTCACTTGTCGCAGAGGTTCAATGTGGTGCAGCTCGTGCATGTATAAACTGCAGGTGAAATAAGAGCTGAGAAAATAAATTATTTACCCCTGACTACAGTAGCCATAGTACTGTATTCCCATAGTCTGCCTGTCCCAGTCAATGTACCTTACATAGTGTCCACCAGACCGATTAAGTCCAGTTTATTTATATAGTCATTAAGATGTGCTCTAGCACTAAGATTGTGCTACTTCATATTAGTGCCTCTACACTTTTTCAATTAACTTATTCTGAAAAAAAAAACCTTAAATTGCAAACCTTCATGCACTTTGTTTGAATCATTCAGAGGAAAGTTTTATATAGGCCTGTTCCGCTTACAGTTAACCAAACACGTCCGGTCAACTGAATGCGATTAGAGTCACCTGGAGTTTCAATTGTTTGGGATTTCTATTATATATAATAGAAATCACCACATCCACCCCCCTAACCTAACCTGGCCTAACTTAAGGAGAAACAATATCCCTAGGGGGTACAGTCACCTGGGCAACCCTATGCACTGTGTATGGTTAACTGTGTCTGATGGACAACTGTAAGTGGAATAGGCCTAAGCCTAGATTGTTGAAGTTTTCAGGGGAGAATGTATGACTATGACATATGTATGAATAATTACTTTTTGTATAAGAATGAGTATTTCCCCAGACAGTTGTGCCATTTTGTTCAACATGTACAAGCACCTGTCAAATATATTGGAAAGGTTGCCAGCCTAGGCCTATATCTAGGACCTAGAATAATGGCTAAATCCAACCTATCTGATATTCTTTACTGACCCATATTTTGGTACTAAATCTGTTCTGCAGAGAAAAAATCAAAACGGAAAGCTGAAGAAGAAGAAGAGTATGTTCCAGAAGATGACTTCGATGATTTAGGAGATGATGGTGAGTATTTTCATTTATCCTGAAGAACATGAAATCTGCTAATGTAAAATAATATTCTCACCATGTTTCACAGACATTATGATTTTGTTTGTTTAAAAAAAAAATAAACATTTTAACATTCAAATTGAACTGTGAAATAATTGCTTTCACACAGATGTAATTGCACACCTTTAGTTTGGAGGAGCTGGTGTTGGAAAAAGTAATAATTTTCCCTGCCTCCAGAAGAGGCATACTTAAAAGTTAAATATCTTGAAAAAGGATTTCAACTAAAGTTGTGCTGGCAAGTGAAGCTTTCCTTTAATTTTTCTATAAATAATGTATTAATCATATCTTGACACTTCAAAAATGAATATGTGGTTTTTTGAGCAATTGATACTTGAGATCCATATTTGTTTGAATAGTCAAACTGTTGTTTTGCATCATTAGCTGGTGAGGTTCCAGAAGCTGCAAAAAAGGATGTGGAGCAAGCAGGAGAGGCAGTTCAGGAAGATGAATATGGTGCCAAGGACTATAGATCCTTGGTCACATTGAAACCTGATCATTCATCAAGACCTCTTTGGGTTGTAAGTTCATGTTATTACCTGTTTCTTGGGATTTGTAACACTCCTGCAGATTCTTTTTAAGGAGGAGTTTTTTTTTTTTTTTCATCTTCCAGGCTCCCAATGGGCATGTATTCCTGGAGGCCTTCAGTCCTGTGTACAAGCATGCACATGACTTCCTCATTGCCATTGCTGAACCAGTGTGTCGACCAGAGCACATTCATGAGTACAAGTTAACTCCATACTCATTGTATGCTGCTGTGAGTGTTGGCCTTCAGACTCAGGATATCATAGAATACCTCCGTCGCCTGAGCAAGACCACTGTACCTGATGGGATCATAGAATTCATCCGCATGTGCACCTTGTCTTATGGAAAGGTACTTCAACATACTCTTGTCATTATTAGGATTTTCTTCAAAGTAATACATGTAATATTACTGTTTGATGACTTTCATTTCAGGTCAAATTGGTTCTGAAACACAATCGATATTTTGTGGAGAGCAATTTTCCTGAAGTACTGCAAAAATTATTGAAGGACCCAGTAATACAAGAGTGTCGCTTGCGGCATAAGGTTGATGAGGAACATGAGGATTTAATTACAGAGGAAGAAGCCAAAGCAAAGGGTATCCAGGTTGGTTCTTGGAGGATATTATTTTCTAACAAATGTAGGAAAAATGTTTGGAGACATGGTGTTGAATTGCAATTCAACGCCATGTCTCCAATGATTCATTGTAACAGTTTGGTGCCAAAAACCCAGAGAAGGAAAAGAAACCTGGAGAAAATGGGACTGGAAAAGAAGAAGAAACAAGTGATCCCAAACCATCTGTCCCAGATGATATCAGTAGTTTCTATGCCAAGCTAGACAAGGAAGATGATGATGAAGAGGAGCAGGAGCAGAAGCACCAGATAGTATCTTTTGAAGTTAAACAGGTGAGCCTTGAGTGCAAGTTTGAGGCACTTTGAACTAACAACTGTTCACAAAGAGTAGATTTTTTAAATCAGTGCTTTTTTTCTGTAGGAGAAAATTGAGATACTGCAGAAGCGATGCATTGACCTGGACTATCCTCTCTTGGCAGAATATGACTTTCGGAATGACACTCATAACCCAGATATAAAGTGAGCCATTTTTTTGGTTGCCCTGCTTAAAAATTACTCAAGATGATAAGCTAAGAAACTTTAAACTACAATTGGATTGCAGCATCGACCTGAAGCCTTCAGCCATTCTTCGTCCATATCAGGAGAAGAGTCTGCGGAAGATGTTTGGTAATGGGAGAGCGAAATCTGGTGTCATTGTCCTTCCATGCGGTGAGGATGCATTTTGTCTTCTAAGATCATCATTAGCACATTTATGGGCCCAGGTGATTGGCTGTTATTAAAAATGCTACAGCTGGGTTAATTTAAAGATGTGCTAGACTCAATAGCCTGGATTGCAACTCACTCTTGCCTTGATCCCTACCAAGGGTGTTACATTTGACCAGGAAACAGTTTTCCTAGAATTTCCTCTTCTTTTTTAAATTTAGCTAATAATTCTTGCTCGCTTTCTTATGTTGAAAGGTAGTGCATTATTGTGAAGTAGATATGAACTATATTTTATTTGTAACTTGATGAAGGTGCTGGAAAGAGTTTGGTGGGTGTGACTGCTGTTTGTACTCTGAGGAAACGTGCCCTGATCTTGTGCAATTCAGGAGTGTCTGTGGAGCAGTGGAAACAACAATTGAAGATGTGGTCCACTGGTATGCATCATTTTTCAGTTGTCAAATTAAGGAAAGAGCATGGCATTTGCAAATACTGTTACATTTGTAGCGGATGACACTGTGATCTGCCGGTTCACATCAGAAGCAAAAGATAAGCCCATTGGGTCTTCCATCCTCATCACCACATATTCCATGATCACTCATCAACAGAAGAGGTCTTGGGAAGCTGAAAGAACCATGGAATGGCTACAGCAGCAGGAATGGGGTGTCATGGTCCTTGATGGTCTGTTCATAAGAAATATAAACTTATTACCTTTTTGTTTATGACTCATTCTTGCATGCCTGCTCTGGTCCATTAATCAAGATATTCTTAAATTCACCTCATGCATATCAGTGGGAAACTAAAAATAATATGTGACATCTGACAAATAAATACATGTTTTTATGAAAACCCATTTTCTTTCCTCTTATGTACAGAGGTGCATTCAATCCCAGCAAAGATGTTTCGTCGAGTCCTGACGTTGGTCCAGGCCCATTGCAAACTGGGTCTTACAGCCACACTGGTGCGAGAGGATGACAAGATTGCTGACCTTAACTTCCTCATAGGCCCCAAACTCTATGAAGCCAACTGGCTGGAACTCCAGCAGGCAGGATTCATTGCTCGAGTCCAATGTGCTGAAGTCTGGTGTCCCATGAGCCCTGAGTTCTACCGAGAGTACCTCCACTGTTCCTCTGCTAAAAAGCTGGTAGGATACAGAAAATATTCATTATTCTCTAAGAGACCAGAGTGAAACTCTGACTACCACAGTCATATGCATTTCATAGGAACTGTTTTTGAGCTGTTGTATATCACAGAAGTTAACCATTGCTTATTCAGGTCTGAGTCTAACCTTGAATGCAAATTGACTCTGTGAAGTGAGTTTTCTTGCAACAGGGAAAAGTTCTGATCATTACTCAGGGTTAATGTATGTTGCAACCATCATTAAAATATCCAGGCTTTTATAGTACTGGGTGTTCCATGAGTCAATTTACCAACGGGTTTTCATCTTATTAATTTAAATGTCAGGAAGACATTTTTAAGCTTTTGTCTTCATCTAGAATGAAAATCAAACTTTTAGCAATAATGGCAATTAATAACAAAAACAATATCACAAAACATTAATTAAAGTGAGAATAGCTGAAAATCTCTCTGTAAACTAATTTATGGAACACCATGAATTAGTTTACTGAGGGATTTTAGAATGTGTGTAGAATTGTGCAGTTGTTGAAATATATATATGCTTTATTGCTTAATTTTGAAAAGATTTTAAGCAGTAATCTGTACATAATTCCTGCTTCTACTTGGGCCCTTTGTCCAGAAGAAGCAGCAAAAAAATAATGCATCTGCCAAAAAAGCCACTCCTTTGTTCATGCAATTATTGGTGGTGAGCTTATCAAACAAAACCTTTGAATGCATTTGCTTTCCTTTTTTCTGCAGCTGCTGTATGTGATGAACCCCAACAAGTTCAGAGTCTGTCAATTTCTGATCCGTTATCATGAGCGGCGGAACGACAAGGTCATTGTCTTCTCAGACAATGTGTTTGCACTGAAACACTATGCCATTGCCATGGGTAGACCCTACATTTATGGCCCCACATCTCAATCTGAGCGACTGCAGATCCTGCAGAACTTCAAGTACAACCCAAAAGTGAACACAATCTTTGTGAGCAAAGTAGCTGATACATCATTTGACCTCCCAGAAGCCAACGTCCTGATCCAGATCTCGTCTCATGGTGGATCCCGACGACAAGAAGCTCAGCGTCTCGGCCGCATCCTTCGTGCCAAGAAAGGTATTGCACTTGGTGTGATTTAGGCTGGAATTTTGTTTGTTCTTTGCAGATTTTCACATTGGAAGTCTTTTTTTTTCAGGAGCAATTGCAGAGGAGTTCAATGCCTTTTTCTACACCCTCGTTTCCCAAGACACAATGGAGATGTCATATTCCCGAAAGAGACAGCGATTCCTCATCAACCAGGGCTACAGCTACAAGGTTGTGACTCAGCTACCAGGCATGGATAAGGTGAGCTTAGCATTCTTTGATGTTTGCTGTTTATATTGACGAATTCCTCACACTTGAAAGTGCTGGCATGGTCTCACCCAGGAGGAGCTTCAGTATGGTACAAAGGAAGAGCAGGGCCAGCTCCTGCAGCAGGTTCTTGCAGCCAACGACTCAGAAGCAGATGAAGAACGCATGCCCGGTGATCCCTCTCGACCTTCCTCTGTGAGCTTTCTTTTATTTTTCAAGAAACTTTAGTGACCATCACAACTCTTGGCAAGAAAATTTATTCAAATACATTTACATTTCATTTTAGACTTGGCGAAAGGGAACGAGTATGTCGTCAATGTCGGGAGCAGATGACAATGTCTACATGGAGTTTAGGAAGTCCTCTGGACAGCACAAGCACCCTCTCTTCAAGAAGTTTCGAAGATAATTTCACCCTCCTTCACTTTTGTGAATGTCTGTGATGTGATGAGTTTGTTCACCCCAAGAGAAAAGTCAGTGAATAAAATTATGAACTCTGTTATTACTCTTGCCTATTCATTTAGTGCATTTTTTTCATCTGATGGATGCTGCTTTGAAAGCATCCTTGCATTGGCTTCAATCAGGCATAAACAGCATGGGTTAAAGTCAGATATCAATTGCATCCTATTTCATTGTGCTTGAACCTGTTGCTTTCAAAATAGGGGAAAAAATAAACCATCATAACCATGGCTACACAGCACATGTCTGACTTTCCGTTCTCATTTGCAGGTTGCCTGTCTCATTCAAGTCCTTAAACAAAAATTTTTCAGTTGCATTAGTACTCAGGCTTTGAGTCACATTTGAGGTTTTCTGTCCAAAAGTGGATCGAGTGGACATTGGCAGCTATGGGAGCTTTATAATCTCTCGAGCAGAGGTGAGTAAAATAGAGTTACTAATAGAGAATAGATAAACGTTTTATTTTTCTGGCTATTCGGGCAGGCAGCTTAGTACAAACCATCCAACCTGACCAATCGACCGCTTATGTTTCCTGAGCTCGGATTACTGCAAAGTCTTTAAATATTCCTAACCCTTTAAGCGCCACCGTCGCAGTTTGGCGACTTGAGATACCCCTTCAAATTTCGTCAGGAAGATTGTCGGTCAGTTCCAACCATCACAAATAGATGGCGCAAAGAGTCGTGCTTTCAAGGAAGGACTTCAAATTGTGCCATCTGGACATGGAAGACTAGTTTGATTAGCTGATGTTCACTGGATGCCGGACTGCGCTGGTGCTAGTGGTAGATAATTATTGGTCAACCATAAATATCTCCTTGTATGTTGTTTAATTAGAAATATCTAATATTTAGATGAATTATTATCTCAAAGTGCGTAAGAGAGATTTCTAGTGTGCTTTTATTCAAAATCAGTGAGGCCAGTGCGAGCGAATTAGGCATTTTGAAGATTTTTTCAAGAAATCCACCATTTGATGACGTGATATATGCAAATTAGGTTTTTAAATTATTTTCACAAAAAACCATAAATCATGCCTAATAACTTTTTCCATTAAAGCAAATGTCTATCTCTACTCCATGAGTAGGTTCCTAAAAGGAGGCTCCTAAAATAGGCATAATAAATTTCAGCAATTTACAAAAAAATTTGGCGCTTAAAGGGTCAATGCGCTATGGAATACATTTATTTCGTGCACACGAGTGTGCACGAAATGAATTCACACTGATTTTCGTAGCGTTACGCAACAATGGCAGTTATATATCAAATGGAGGAGTATTTGATAAGGAATATGAGCATAGCATTCATTGTGGGGATGTTTTTTTTTTTTGGACAAGGCTGACGACGTTGGAAAGAGACAGGAAAAATTGTATAGGAGCTTCCATCGAGAGAAAAGAAAAAAATGACATTTTTGGGCCATTGGTGCACAGTGCACGTCGAATGTCAATACGAGGGAAAACGAAGATGGCATAAAATGCGGCAGAGTGTCTGTTCTGTCTTAAAAACAGTTTACGTGATGGGAAAGAAATGATCATTGCTTTCAATATGAACAGTGAACCGCAGGAGGCACGGGATCGATTTGAGCAGAGATATTTTATTCTATGTTTCACGACAAACAGTGCTTTAAAAAAAAATACGAAGGCCAGGCACTCGAGAATACTCTTGCCGGTTCTGTCACAGTGTTCCTTGTTGAGGAAATCACAGTTGGGTCCTACTACCAGGTATTGTCTTCCTCCTCGTCCACGTTTTCGGGATTCAAGGGTTCCATCGGTCCCTCGATGTCGCCTGATGCTTCCTGAGAGGTTTTTTCTTTCTTCATTTCTCCCTCGTCTTTCTTGGGCGGTTCGCTCGAAGGCGTCGCCTGCGGTTCTTCCTCTTCGCTTTTGGTGTGTTTCAACGAGGGCGTGGGGAGCCTAGCCGAGCGCTTCCTGCCTGCGAGCTTGGATCCAATCGGGAGCTCCCCGGCCTCGAGGGTCTTGTCCTCGATTTTGATTGCACTCTTGGGTCGGGAGTCCCGGGCGGCGGGTTGCTTCACGGCCGAGTCGAGCTTCACGTTTGCCAGGCCGCCTTTCACCACCTTGTCCACCGTGGTGGACATGTGCTTCTTCATCTTCGCCGTGTCCTTGAGCTGGGTTATCTGGACGTTGGCCGAGGAATTTGATTCTCGTCCGAAGTAGGTGCGATTGATGTAGGTTAGGGCTGCGTCTGTGAGTTCCTCCCACCCTTCCTGGCACCCGGTGAAAACGTGAGTGTCCAAAGCACACTCCAAAAAATGGGATTCTTCATCCGTGAGACCTACGCTGAGCTTGGTCAGAGTGATCAAGAGGTGAAGGCATGCTTTGAGCTGTGCACCGCATCGTTGCACCAGGTCCTGTTGTGCTTCGATGGTGTTGGTGAGCATGAGGATCTGCTGGTGAGTCCCATCGAGCACGACATCCAGATTCGACAGGGGAGTCGGAGTGCGGTCTTTGAACTTCACTAGGAGTCTCTTCTGGACAGCGCGGAACTGAGCCGTCCGGTCCCGCAGCCGCTCTGTCTGTTCATCCAGGCGCCTGCGGGCGTCGAAATGGGCGTCTATCTCGATGAAGATCTCCTGGAGGGGGAGGGTGCCGGAGGAGCTGATGGTGAGGTCGGTCGTGCCGAGGCGCTTCTGCAGGCGAGCGATTAGTGCCTCCAGGACCAGCCAGAGCGCTGGGAGGAAGTCGGACTGAAGGCGGTATCTCTGGGATGTGGTCGCTGACAAGATGGTCACGTTGGGACCGTAGAAGTACTGGAATCCAGCGGAATTGGTCATGGATTTGTCGAGGGAGAAGTCGGGGAAGAGGTCGGGGAGTGCCATCGCTGGCTTGTTCGTGTTCAATGTTACCTTGAAGTCGGCGTCTTTGGCTGGGTCGCTTAGGTTCATGACCAGCTTGAGCGGCAGTTTGAAGGTGCTCTGGATCGCTCGGGGTGCATCACTGGTTCCTGTGTAGGTCACCACCACCCGACCTTCGAGACTGCTCGGAATATGATTCTCTTTCTGATAGAAGAGGACTTCGATGTCTCGAGTCGGACAGAGGCTTTGAACGGTGACGAGAGATGGCTGAGCTGCCAAGGGTCTATCGACTAATACCTGGACCTGGACCAGATTCAGAGGTGCGCTTGCCTTCAGAGTGATGATGGCCGTGACTGCCTTTGCATTGTTGACCTGCGATTCCAGACGACATTCTTGAGTCTGATGGCTCACTTTGACCGACACAGTCAGTTCCTTTTCGGCTGCCAGCACCGACTCTTGCTTCCTGTGTTCGGATCCATCTCGAATCCGGCGATTCAGCTGTGCCAGCTCCTTATCTGCTTCTAGGTAGTTGATCTCTCTGGTCTTGAAAGTGGGAGCTGCGTACAAGGACGGTTGGGTGCCCAGGTAGCATGAAATCAACGTACTCGTTTCAGACAGTGCTACGAGAGAACCTTTGATGCCCTCGAAATCGGCTCGATTCAGGGCCACCGGAGGAAAAGTTAACTGAGATGCCCATTCAAGGTTGTTCTCCTTGAAGAAGAGGACGGAACTCGAACTGGTTCCCACCGCCACCATCACCCAGTCCTCCATATCACTGATGTAGGCGTACATGGACGTGGGGGTGAAGTCCAGGGCTTTCATGAAGCGCTTCCCGCCGGTGACCTTGATACAGAACAAAGTCCGTTCACCCAGAACGACCAAGTTGGAGTCGTGGGTTCCCTTCACGTGCTGGATATCTATAGCGAGTTCACCGAGGACGAAGCTCCACTCTGGTTGTACGCGCTTCCCTTTCTCTAAGGCCTCTTCCCTCGTCTTCTGGGGATCAGACGCTGCGGACGCCAAGCTTTTGTAGGGGAAACTCTGCAAGGTCAAGGAGGATGATACCGTGACGATAGAGTCAGTGTCGGGAACATATGCCAAAGGTCCGGGTAAATATGCATCGGGTAGAAAACAACAGAAGGCGAAAGTTTCCTGCTCGAATACGGACAGGACACCGTCCAGGGATTGAACGCAAAAAAAGTCACGTTTCTTGACTCTTCCGAATGGACCGTGCACGAAGTTGAAGGCACTGCGTTGAAGGACGTGTTGGTAGGTCAGGCGGAGGCTGGCCTGAGCCCCGTGCTCCACGTTCCCCTCGGTGGCGGTGAAGGTATGGACGGCGAAGCCTCGCGGGTGGAGGGTGGCCAGCTGTCCTGTTTTCACGCCGGACACAAAATTCCCCCAGCCGACTTGAAGCACGGGGGAGTCTAGTTGGGTCTGGAGGAGGAGGCTTTCGTTCTCATCCCTGTGTGGATAGGCCGGCCGGTAGACGGAGAGAAGCCCCTCGAACGTGGCCACCACCAGGGCGCTGCTCCCGTCGAAGTCGGCGATGCACAGGCTCCCGACGTCGCACGTGCCCTCCGCGGTGGCCTGGAACCAGTCCCGTGCCTTGAACAGGGACATTCTCTGCCGACGCACGGAGGGAAGTTCTCGTCTTCCGTTCTCGGAACAGACTAGCGTAATCTGTTGTGTTGTAGGGGTGGAGGCATGAGAAGCCAGCGATCGATCTAGGACGGTGACGATCGATGCCAGGTGCACGCATGGCATAGCAGGTGCGCCGTTCCACCCTCCCCCCCTTCCCATCCCATATGATCGCCTAGATGGTTGCACGGCTCTTGGTTTTTGCATGGAGTTTTTATTATTTTAAGTCATGAGCGAGGATCGTTGTAGGATATAGGCAATCCCACTCAGATAGCTCATTGCCATGTGCCCCAGCCGTGTACTATCTAACATGTCACCCATAATAGTTTACTGAGGATCAGATCTCCCTAGTAACTAATGTAATTTTAGCTTATTCGTTATTGCTCTGAGCACTATAGGCTGATATATCTTCGGAATCCGATCCAAATAAATAATCATCTTAAAATAAATAGGAAAACATGAACTTGATATATTTTATTTTCAGATTTTCGTTTTCTTAACCCTTTACAGGCCTAGCCTAAATTGTTGTGGTCATTGACGTTTGAATGACACAGCCTTATTGTGTTAAGAGTGAAAAGAAACAAGGTTAGGGTTCAAAGAGGGGTATAAAATTTACATTAACCATTCAACCTCTCATAATGCTCCTGTCAGTCTCATTGGTGACAAGATCACGAGTGTCTTTCCGCGTCAGGTGAGACAATTGATTCCGGTCAATTTTAAGTCACCTCACTCGGTAGCGGATCTCACTGGAAGCGGATATAGGGGTGTACAACTCAGTTTGGAATCTTTTATCAGTATAAATGTTTTCCTCATGAACGTGCATATTTATATTCTATAAAAGATGTTCCCCAGTAAAACGTTGCTCTATGAGCAACAATGGACATTCCCATTCCCCAGCAATGTGATTGTCTTGTGGAGGGCCTTAAATGTGGACTATTAATGTTAACTTTACGATACGATAGAAAGATAGCACGAGCAGTTAAACGAAGGCATAAAGGGTTCGGCCTCTTCACTGACAGGACAAGCCAAGGAGACGACTGATGACAAATAATAAAGCACAGTATCACAGATATTTAATTGGAGGTGTTGAGAAGGTAACGAAGAGGGCGAATAGGTCCTTGGCAGAATCCCAGCGTTTTCCCAGCAGGGTGGAATTCCATCAAAAGATCTTCGGAGACTCTCTCCCGGACGTACAGGGTCTCGAGCGCAAAACGTCGAACAGCAGACACACACACAGTGAAAGACGACTGCCTCGACAGAACCCAACGGACGTAGACGGAAGACGAAGGCCGGCAGACAGGACGGCGTGACCAATGTCGCACACACCCCTCAATAGCGGTCCTGCATAGCCCATGCAGTACCGCGGACATGGAACAACCGCGCGGGAGCTCTGGGGCTCTATTTTTAACGCCTTCAAAATTGTTAATATTATCCATATGACAGACCTCCCTCCTTAAAAGTAAATTTGTCCTCAAACTTAGAAAAACGACAAAAAATATACAGGTAATATGAGATTTCACAAAATGTAGCAAATGATAGAGCTAGAGTTAGTAAATTCTTTGGGATAGCATGCAATTTTCTGGTTCTCTCAATCTCAATTTTCTGGAACGACAAGACTTGGATTTGCTCTCATGTTTAGCAGGTCTTCATGGGATGTAGGAAAGGATGACTCCATGCAAGCCTGTCCCATCCCACGTCATTCCCCCCCAAGTTGAGACGACACTGGAATGCAATAGAAGAAAAAAGTTAAACCAAGCCGGGTAAGCAGATTTTCGTTTGTGTCATCCTTGCGTGTTTATGTGGAGAATAAAGCCTTTCTCAAGCACTACTAGACCTTCCATTCATAATAAAACTGGGAAGTTGAGATGGGTGATGATACTAAGATGGCTTCTAAAGGTAGCCATCTCATTACGCGCGGCCTCCAGTGGTTATAGAGTAAGAGGGTGGTAGCCCACGGCCACGGCTTCGATCCTCAGTTGCGTGTAATGTTGTGGTCCGGCAATAGACCACCACACACTAGCCGAGCATGGGGGAACCTCCTCTTCCACGTCCCAGCTGCGGCCAACGGAGCACCTAATCTCAGCTGAGAAATCGTCAGGTAACCCGACGGATCAAGCATTATGGCCTCAATAGCTTCCAAAGGAACTGACTAATTGAAGACGTCTAAAAGACTCAAGGATGGCAACATGAGAAGGATAGAAATTGAGAACTCATCTGAGCTAACCGCTATATTAATGCCAGACTCAGGAGTAACGCCTAACACGTACTTTCAAACATACATGCACAAGAGGACCAACACATGACGCAAGCGTATTCACATAACCTTGACCGACGTGCCACCTCGGGCTTTTCATGTACAGAACATGAGTTAAGCTACGATGCCAGACAACCAGATTCATAGCCCAGTTGAAGTTCTTTAAACCGCCGAAGTCCTGCGTAAACAGTTATCCGAATAGTTATCCCCAGTGAGTTGGAAAATTCTCTCAATCTTTACTAAAACAAACAAACAATCAATTAAAAAGGAACTGAAGTTGTCCTTTCCCCTGCCGTCTCATTAAACGTTCCGTCGACAATCGAAGTGTGGTGAACGGATTTAAAGAGACTATCCTCGTCCAGACGAGTCCTTGAAAGTGAGAGAGGAAGTAACCAGACATTTCCTTGGATAAGAGAAGGCGGCCCAGTTCTCTCTTCACCGTTTTCCTGTACATGAACATTAAATAAGGGAGAGGTGATCCTCCAGAAGAGAAACTGGATAAGCTTCACTCTGCTCTCATTTCGTATATCTCATGAAGGATCTAGGTCTCCTGCTTCAAGCTGTAAGAGAAAGTCGACCTCCAAGTTCGGCTTCAGCTTTCGCATTTCCATCTCCAAATGGAAATATTTTGACAGAGGGAAAGAATGTCGATACTTGGATAAATGAGAGGTAAAACGATGTGATTTACCTGGGAGGAGAGCGCGAGTCACAACTCATGGGGTTCCTAAATCATCTCGTTCGATAGCGTGATTCTAATCATCACTGCATACCTAACGAGACGACTGTGAATCAGAGCGAGGCGATTCTCGATGATATTAGTCACGCAAGAGAGAATGTCCCGCAGCCGACTAATATACAAGGTGATTATGAAGTGACTATGCATATGAAACTGTGCACTGTATGTCATCCTGGAGAGAACAAGTACCAAAAATAAGATTGCTCGGTAACTGACGCTGCTCTCGTATTTGCCCAGGCTATGAGCCTGGGCAAATATTGAACTCCCTCCTTGTAAGGTCGTAGCCGTCTCTACATTGAATCCATTCGTGCAAGGAAGCAGATCGATAGCTATTTCGCTGCTGACAGGTCGAGGTCAGCATCTTCACAGTACTATTGGAGAACCGATTAGTCGGTTCCCCTTTCTATGCTACGTCCAATAGCGTGACGTCTTTGAGCCTCCCCATGCGAGCAAGCATTTACTTTGACGCAACATCCTCCGCTTGTCGTTCAAAACATAATTCCCCCAAGTTCCACTCGACTACAGTGCTTGTTTTTCGAGTGTCAGGGGCCCGTTTCTTAAAGCTTCTAAATCGTTTCTTTTTCCTAAAATGGACCAAAACACGGCTGTTTCAAGTATTTTCCTAATTTCTTCCTTGAAGAGCGGCTTCTCAAAGATTGCTAAATCTCTTCCAAGTTTTCTTTAGCTTGGAAAATACAGCCTAGGAGGTGTCTTAAATGATTATCAGCTCGACCTACACTTTTTCCCAGGCTCGTTGGTTCATAAGCAAGTCCGATGGCGATCTTCCAAGCGTGAACTTCATTTATGATGACTTGCGGTTTTCGACGAAGAAATTCATTTTCTTCTCGTTCTCTCACACGAACCACTTCGATCATCCCCGCCTTAGTCCCTGGAGGGTATATCTATGGAATGGGACACGGGGCATTGACTATTAATGAGACGGCTAACCCACATGGGTTAGTTTCGAAGCCTCCTTTCTATGAAATGAACATGAATGAAGTCATCCATCAACGGTTGTGTAGTTTACTTTTGGCTATTCCTCAGGCATATTCGTGGATATCAACAGTTATACACGTTTCCATTTTCTGGTGGGAAATCCTCAAGTACGCATGTTATAAATAAACCGTTTCGGAATTAACTAAATCATAATAGGGGGATTGATATACATTGATGAGCACGCTTTCAGAGACAGAACGGACTTTGGGGGTTCAGATTTAGACGCTTCGAGAACACCCCTTCCTAATCCAATTCTAGACTTTTTCTATTACTATTTCTTTCCTTATATAGTTCCAGATTTAGGCCCGAATGCCTTGACCTCCTTTAGTTAACGATCCTTTAAGAATACATGGATTCCTATGGGAGAAAAGAGCTCTTTAGCTTAACGACCCCTTCAGCTCCCCTAAATGAGGTTTGTGCATTCAAGCCTTAGAAGCCTCGAGAAGACCCTTCTCAGCCACTTCGAAGCTCAAGTTTCCAGCTTCCGATTGTACCCTAGAGTGCAATCATAGAAATAACTTTGTCGAGATGATTTGGAATCGTCCCGCTACAGAATGCGAATACAGCTGCGCATATAATCGATGATATAAACTATTGCAAGGCAGCGATCGCTGCGCTCCAACCAACGCTCGCACTCCTCGCGCTCCAACCGAAATCCCACTGGAGCGTGTCACTCCTTTTCAACGAGTGCGCCTTTTCAAGCCTGTCTGGCTGTTTGCCTCCGAGGCTCCGTTTTTCTCCTATCTCCCTGTTTCGTCACTTCGCGCATGAAAAACCGGAGACGCGTGCCATCCATATATGGTACAAGCATATCCATACATCCAATCCTTTTCTCGACTTAAACTTCAACCGGCGGAATGGCCTACAAAGGAGAGCGTCCGCGTGCCGTCGGGAGGCCAGGCTTCGAGCCTGGCCGCCGCCTCACCCAGGCGTAATTGGGTACACACCTACTTTCCCCGCCAGGCGCTCGGCGGTTACAACGAAGGTGGTGTGGGCCTTCTCCCTACGATGGAAGAGGTAGGGGAAGGTCTTCCTTTTTGGCTATAATAAATAAAATAGAAGTGGGAATAATATTATACGTTCAAGTAAATGTGCGAGTTCGGGATGCGTAAATTAAACGTATTCGGATAGTGGATGTTTGGTGAACGACTAATATTCAAACAAACAAACTTGCCACCAAACCGGCTACAGCTTTTGTTTGGTTCTTCCCTTCACGTAGTCGGGGTTCTTGTTAGATGGCATGAAAATAGACCTGCATTTTTGGAAGCAGTGACCGAAAAGTCGGAAACGCGGCACTAAAAGGGTTAAAGCTGAGGATTAAAGGAAATTGTACCTATACACATTATTAGGTTTCCATCATAACTTTATAAGGAATTGTCATGTGACAAATATGTTCATGGGCTAAAACATATTCGTTCCACTGCCCCTCACGTGGCTGCACATGAGCAAGGGTAAGAATGGAGAATAGTTATCGAATAAAAAAAAGAAATATGTCTAGCATTCGCACCACTACGGGCAAGATGGTGAAGCTCTTAGAGGACTCTGGTTACAGAGTTTCTATTTTGGTAATAGCGCAACACGTTTCTGCACTGACACAACGTTATGTCCCTTTCCATTTCACCTTCACATACCTGACCATAGCGCTCCCTATCGATAAGTACAGAAATGTGAGGAGCAATAGAAGGAATACGTTTAAGCCCCATCTGACAATTCCTTAAAAAGTTAGCACCAAAAAAACTCAAATGGTTTCAATTCACCATCCAACTTCGTGTATCTATATTTTTTGAATAGGCTCTCAGATGCAGCTGATATTTGGCAGAGATGCTCATGGGTCTATAAGGTTTTTCTTTCCTACATACAAAGTTGCATTGCACACCGATAGGGGGCGCTGCGGTCGACCACAACGCCCTCTATAGTCATGCAGAGCCATCTTGATCAGCTGCATCTGAATCTCCTTTGAAAAGTTATGGCCAATCAAATAGGCTGGTGAATTTATAATAACCCTGTATATCAGTGAAATTTTTCTAAATAGCCAAGGAGCCAGAACACATGAGTGAAGATTAGAGTCATCCTCAATCATAGAAAGGCTCAAGTAAGTTCCTCAGAGTGATCACATTTCAAACAACTTCAAATTCCTCCCTCTGGAAACTGTAAGTCTCATGAGTTGAATGTCCCAAAGTCAGCATTTACCTTTGAAAATTATATGATAGTATCTATAGAAGAGTTACCAAGTTGAAGAAGCCACATACAAAGACTTGACAAAAGTAAATATGCACCCAAGTTTTCGTTAACACCAGTTTATTTTGAAACCATACAGAGCACAGGTAAAATATGAATATGGTTAATACTTCCTTTCTTTTTCTTATAGCTAGCAATCATATGCTCTCTCATAAGCAGTCACATGATGTCTATTCATTTATGTCAAGTCTCTGCACTTCCATTTTGCTAAGTAGCTTCTCTTTGCCTCAGTTGATGAAGATATACCTTTTTTGAAGATTTGTGTGGGTACAATACAAGATTTAAACCCCACACAATTTACTTCTTGTACGCTAGGTATTAATAGACCTAATGGCTACCATGCTATTGGTACTTTAATCATATAAACACCACAGACATACTCACCATGAAATTGGCCAGAGTGTGGTTCACTCAGACAAGGAACTTACAGGTCACTCTGCAATGAGGATTGAATGCCCCTTCAGCTTCTGGAACAAGGGAGTATTCAAGAAGCTGCCAACATCAGGATCAAAGTGTGAGGAAACTATTCATGGCCTTCCAATGAGGTGATGGAACTGCAATGCACACAAGCTGCAGAGCTACTGTCACTGAAATGCAGAGACAGAAGAAAGGGCATGAAGTGTGGAAGGATGAGTCTGAGGGAGGTTGGGAACAAAAGAGGGGGCCGGAAAAAGGAGAATGAAGCAGACAAAGCTGCACAGAAAGTGATCAAAAGCAGAAAGGGGATAGAGACAAGCAAGGAGGTTTCCCATCCCCCAACTCTTCTGCTCCACCTGAAACACGGAAGAGAGAAAATTATTCAAGAAACACTCCAACCTTTCAAAGTATTGCATGATATTGAGGTTCTGAGGTGTAAAATCTCATCTTAAAGGGGCAAGAGTGAGAATTTCACAAGAAAGCAGTAGAACCCTAAGGGTAGAGACATGGCAAAATGAAACTGACAAGCCCCATCAGTTTCTAATTTCTTTAGAATTATTGCTCAAGGCCTTGCTTTGGCAATATTGATTTGGATGAAATTTTCAAGTCTGTTGAGAGTATGTCAACAGATGCAAAGAGCAAATTTTGTGAAAGTAGCTCCAGTGAAAGCAAAGACATAAAAGTTAAAAGTTTTCTCTTTTTACATGCCCTCTATAATCACACCATTCAAAAAGAAACTGCACCCTCTGCCCAAAGCTTAACTGAATATTGTCCTCTACTTCCTTGTTCATTACTTGCAATCCTGCCCACAGATCAAAACAATTTCCATATGATTGGTAAGTCTCAATTCTCTTATATTTATGAAATGATACATGATAACTCATGAAGGAGTTTTGGTAGGGCGATCGCGAAATATGGAAGGGATCGTCCCGTCCACTACCTCTCCACCGATTAATTTGCGTTTCTTTTTGGGATGGTGCATTTACACAGGCTAACTCAATTTTTTTTTTTTTAAATAAATACATACATTGTTTTTCAAACGTCAGACATCTTTTCACTTGACTAATACCGAAGTTCAGTTTCTTACACATCTGGGGCACCGGCCATTCAAAGGCCAAGGGGCGGAAAAGATAATCCCATGTCAGTCTATTCAGGCCTAAGTTACAAGTCCATCATCGCTTCTATTCGGAGATTCAGGAAGCATGTGAGGATGGTAGTCGGAAACTAGTAGAAAAAATTCCCGGTTTCACTGCGGGACGAGTCTCATGGAGAGGTAGAGTTTCGTTAAAGTTACCTGCCACCCGAGTGAACGCACCCAACAAGAACCACGACTTGGAGTCCGCTCCGGCAGGAGCAGCGCCATCTTACCTACAGCGCCCCCTGCCACCTCCCTAGTTAGTCTCCAGCTGCGCGAAGTGGAGCAGAGATGTCGCTGCGTCGCCCCGGTGGCCTTTCCGTGGATGGGTCGTTCCGTGTCCGCTCTGGAAACGCAAGTGGAAGAATCACGAGCACAAGATGGAATGAACTGACAAGAACGTGAGAAGACCATCGCATTTCGTGACCAGTCGTGCGACACCGGATTCAATTCGACCCGGATAATGGAGAAAGCCCCCAGGGGAGTCTAGGCCTAGCCTCGAAGAACTGCGAAGCCATCTGGACGGGGTTCCCCACCTGCAATTCAAGGTTGCACGAATCCAGTCCGAAGAACGGGAACGATCGCGTTCGTTGCTCATGTTCACTTTGCATCCTCGATTCCCCCGAGAAAAGGTAATTCGAATTTCGCAGATGCCTTTTGGCGCTGATTCGAACGAATCTGAGTCTTTCGAAATGTGACCAAAATTGCTGTCTGAGAGTTTTTTTATGAGTTATTTTCCGAGAAATTCTTGGAGCGTGCAAAATCGGCACTTTCATGCGAGCATACACTCGCATGTGCATACACATGTGCATACTCACACTTAAAAACGTGAGGGAAAGTGAGTTTTCACCCTTTCAGATGAGTCGTCGATCGGGCGCTGCGCAAGCAAATATCCCTTTCGAAAATTCACTTTGTAAAATGAAAAGCCGAGGGCGTGCCAGGCGCGCCTGTCATGAGCGCATGAGCGCCTGGATGGGATCACCTCGCAATCTGCAAACTATGAAAGACGGACATCGTGACTGGGATTCCCTTTAAGCAAGCAGTCCACGCCCGGTGAGAATGTAAGCCACATGGCTTACATTCCCAGGACTTCCTTGGAAAAGCCGCTCCGTTCCAAAATCGGACGAAAAAATTCGGCTTATATCCTTGAATTGCAATTGCAAAAGAACGCGAGAAAAAGAGCGAATCTTCGTCAAATAATTTTGAAAATTTCTCCATTGCCATGAATGTAAGCCAATGAGTCCTTCGATTCCGAGAAGAAAATTCCCCGAGAAAATCGACCCTTGCGATTGCCGACAGATGTGTCGAGAAACCTGACTAACGGAATGAAGAATTCCATTTAAATCGAATCGCTAAAACGCATGCGAGTACTTTCCCGAGTGCTCTTCAAAATTAAATCAGGTTTTAATTAATTAATATATATATATATAATTCTGGAATCAAAACTCGAAGCTGCGACGACGAAAGAAACGAGCTCACCCCGCGATCGAGGCCATTTTCTGGGCTCAACTTTCCTCGCAATATTGCCTGGCACAGGTGCAATTTTACGAGTCACGAGTGCGATAACGCCAACGCGCACCGAAAGTGACGGAGCGAGCATGTCACCGGCGAAAGTGACGGATTTCTGCCGTGTTCGTCGACCCAACGAAAGTGTCGAGAGCTTCGCAATCCCTCTCCTTCTTCATTGTGCAAAACAAAGTATAAGTGAGAAAAGTGAGAAAATGAACGAAAGCGAAAGCGACGAGAATGAGAGCGAGGACAGGCCGCGCTCCGGTCGAGGACTGGCCGCGCTCCGGTCGTGGGCTGGCCACGCTCCGGTCGAGGTAGGCGACGGTGGTCGTCGAGGACGAATTCGCCGAGGTCCAACTAATATTTTTTTCTGGAAATGTAATACATTCGGTCGAATTCCAGAAGACGCGCCGAATTAAGGCTAAAAGGTAGTTTTGTCGAGAAATGTGCCACAGCTGTCACTGAAAGATGGCTTGCGGTTTCTCAAATACACATTTCCTGACTCGAGGAAAAATCCATTAACTGTTTCGGAACCTCGTTCTGCGCTCCATTCTCCGCTCCTCGTTCTGCGCTCATTCCCCGCCGGGAGAACGACCCAGTCAAAAATGATCAGCCGATGATGAAATGCTTCGTCAACATTGACTCAATGTTGAAAAGCGCGGGAAATTATCGATATTGCGACGACACGGTGTTGCTCTTCAGTCGAGTGCTCAAATGCTCCGTCGACATGATGTCGACACGATGTCGACACGACGTCGAGCGACTTGGCATTTGTTCGAACGGACGAGGTCCCCATACCCTGGAGTGAGCTGACGGTTTAATAACAACTGGCGTGAGACTCCAGTACTTTGGAACGGTCCTTGTTCTCTCCTGGAATTCCTGGAAGCATTCCTGGAAGAGGCGACGAAATCCAGGGCAATTCTGAGCCATGTAAAGGAGAAACAACGCGTCATCAATTACGAGACCTGTCTCGTTTCGACAGCGACGTCGAGACGCAACTTTGAAACTTCCGATTGGCAACGTTGAGTCGATATCATTACGTCGAACTGGGGAGGAAGAGACTCTGCCCTCTTAGAAACGAGGGAACGCGAACTCCAGTTTCCGAAGGTAAAAGGGGAAGAAGGGAAATGAGAGGAAAATCGGAGTCACCGCTTGCCTCTTTTCAAGAGCGCGAACGACTGGAATTCCAGATTAAGTTTTGCATTCACTCGCAGTCTGCTCGCTAACAAGCTCCACGCATAATTTTGAAGGAGGAAGGGAGGCACGTGGGGACCGGACGATCCCGTCGAATCCTCCCAGGGCGTAAACGGCGCCGCGGTACGCGCTCAGACGGAGTCCGGACCTCGCGAGACTCATGGGACGGAGGAGCGTCCACTCGCCGGTCTCGGGGTGGAGGCGCTCCACGCTGCGGAGGATTTCTCCGCCCGTGAATCCTCCGGCGACGTAGATCTTCCCGGCGGTCGACGTCGCGCCGGCGTCGCTGCGACGGTGGTGCATCGGCGGGAGTCGCTCCCACTGGTTCGTCGCGGGGTCGTACCGTTCCGCGCTGTTCAGTCGCACCCGGCCGTCGAATCCCCCGATCGCGTAGATCTTCCCGTCCGATGCGCACGCGCTCACGTAGCATCGGCACTGATACATGCAGGCCCGCTCGCTCCACTTCGTCTCCACCGGGTCGAAGCATCTCATCGTGCTGAACTGCTCGTAACCGTCGAATCCGCCCAGCGCGTAGACGAGACCATCGAGCTCGACCAGGGCGTGATAGGCCCTGGGGCAGTTGTCCGTGTAGGAGCAGACGAACCACGCGTCCGCCCGCGGGTCGTAGCACTCGAACGCGATCGTGGGTGCCCCAGCACTCCATCCTCCGATCGCGAACACGACCTCCCGAGGGATTCGAGGTCGGGCGAGGGGCGAGGTCGCGTCCTGCCTCGCATCTTCGCCGGACTCCATCGCCGCCAAGCAGACGGACGAAGCGCGCAGAGCCGCGCGACACTCGGGAATTCGCTTCAACCACTCCATCACGATCTCCTTCAAGTAAGGATAGCTGAGCAGACGGAAACGGACGGTCTCGAGGAGCCTCGGAAGACTCGCCCGACGGCTCGCGGGATCGGCGTGGAACCACGCGAGGAGGGCGTGGAACGCGGTCTCTTCGCTTCGGACGTTCAGTCGGTCGTCCCCGAGAAACGATTCGAGGTCGGACGCCGACAGTCGCTCGAAGTCCGGGTTATCCCACGCGACTCCCTGGAAGTGATTCAGCACGAATTTACGAGTTTCTTCCTCCAGCTTCTTGCATCCGTGTTCCCTCGCGATCCCCATCACCCTGAAGCAATTCGACACGTCGAGGCCTTTCGCGAGTCGATCCGCGAGGAGATCGACGAAGCCCTCCACGCCGAATCGGATCGCGACCGGAAGCAACTCGAAGGCCTCCTCGTGGCTCGAGTCGCACTTCCCGGTGTAAAGGAAATCCAGGACCTTCGCGGCCGTCGGGGCGTCGATCCCAGGAAGGAGGACGTTCCTTTCGGGGGCCTCCGCGAGCATCCGTCGGAGCACGGGGCTGAGGGCGGCCAGCAGGGCCCGGTGGACGGGGAACGACCGGCCGTCGGGCGTGAGGAGGATGGCGTCCGAGAAGCATCCGGCGCGGAGGCGGGTGTAGACGCTCCAGACGGTCGGGGGGTCGGCTGCTTCGGCGGGTGCCTCTTCGGGGTCCATGGGGGTTTCAGGGCGGTGCCACGGGGGTGGGCTCCGTTTCGGGATTTCGCGCGCGGATCTCCATTCGCGGAGAACCGAAGGATTTGGCAGGTCGTCGTTGTTGGATTGTTGTGCCTTAATGGTTGCGAGGGACGAAAAAAGGGGACAAGAAGGGCAAGACGAAGGACGACGTCTGCCATCCACGACGAAAAAAATGTTCGTC
>CAJPEV010002019.1:0-34513 GCA_905338385.1 Darwinula stevensoni
CGAATCGCCCGCTACCACTGACATCCCCTAACCTTATTGCACAGGGATCGGTCTCATATTAGAATAAATAAGTTGCCAGCCTCCGAAGAGAGAAACAGTAACCGCACACACCGAACCTGTGACAGATCGCCGTTCCCTGTAAAGTACTATGATCAGTACTTTCAGATTAATATTTAATCCATT
The DNA here is from genome assembly GCA_905338385.1 of Darwinula stevensoni. Classification (NCBI taxonomy): domain Eukaryota; kingdom Metazoa; phylum Arthropoda; class Ostracoda; order Podocopida; family Darwinulidae; genus Darwinula; species Darwinula stevensoni. The sequence continues at coordinate 184 of CAJPEV010002019.1, forward strand.
GCCTTCATTATTGACCAATTATGGAATGTTACAAGGGTGGGAGTGAGGGTTCAAATAAGTGACATTGCAATGTTGGCTCAACGTTCAGCCAGTGTTGAACTTCAGCGTTCATCTGAGTGTTCCAATATGGGTGTCGAGAGAAAGCTTATAAACCTGGAGGCGATACCTATTGGATCAAAAGCCCCCAAAGTCTTATATTACGACGTATATCGGCGAAATTTCGGCAATAAGAATAGCATTGTTTTTACTTGAGTACTTCGCCTTCCTGTGAGTAGTGCTCACTACTAACAATGAGAGTACCAGGCATTTTCGGCTGAGAACTTTGTTGCTATGGCAACTGCTGCCAATGATCTTCAGAGTTTTGTCATGTCACCAGTCCCGTCGCCTGTATGCCACAGAGTCACGTAATTTGTAGATATCAAATCACGGATGTAATTTGATATCTGCAACCCTGTCTATCGAATAGGTGGGTACCAGAGACACGTGAGAGGTGCGAAGTAGGAAAGAAACAAGTGCATATTGCCTTAGGGTACCCTACATAAGGTCTCATCAAGCAGAAACGTATAGGATATAAGGGATGAAGAAACTCGGGAATAAGGAACAGTGTAGGCGAGAAGACTGGGTTAGCTTTGTTCGAGCACTGCCTTTGCCCAGTTCGTACTCGTCTTTGTTAATCATTGGCTTTCAACAGTCGGACTGGCCCACCGAGATACTGGGAAATTTCCGGCCCCCCTCCGACCTGATAAAAATTTATTAATGCAGTTGCAGTGAACATTAATTGCAATTAATGTCTATATTACTGATCTTGATTCCATGAGTACTGTAAAGCTATAAATATAATTTAAAATTAAACTATGGTGCAGTTGTTATAAAATCAACCTTGTTTAAGGATCTTCATTTATTTTAACATTAAAATATTCTATGGGGCGTCCCTAGACCGCCAGTGTGACCCTGGCTTTCGATCAAACTGTCAGTTCTTGGATTGACTGGATAAGGAAGGAAACCTCAAATCCTCAGGAAGTGGTTGACATTCTCAGTTAAATTCTGTTGTGGCTAGTGATTTCAGCAGTAGTGAATCATCAATGGAGATTGTGTAGACCGATGCTTAATGACTTGTGGATGGTTAAACTTAATGTTGAGGCAACAAACTCTGGCTCTTAAACACAGATTGTTATGAGTTGAGTGCCAGACTGGTTAGGCCAAGGCCAAAGGTTAGGCTTAGCCACTTTTGGCCTGAGCGTTGTGTACCCAATCCTTTGGCTCTTATTTCCTTGGCTCTGAGAGGTTAGAAGCTTAGAACTTAAGGTCAGGAATGGACAGATGTAATGAAAAAGGTGGTTAAAAATTCTGAAGGTTAATTGCCCTCCACCTTTATTGAAAACTAGAATCATCATTGTCTGTCAGTCTCATTATTTTTCATTCACATGCATAATCCTCAACAGTTTTCTGCCAATTCCCCACCATGAATTTTGGCCTAGTGTCACAGCTTTCAAAAATAAAAACATGAGGATGGTAAAACTTCTTTACTTTTTATACTGCAAAATCAATACAATATAAATACAAGGATCTCTTTATAGCAATACGGCAGCAGGCTATTTCCCATTTTCCTCATCCTCCTCGTGGAAAAACATCCCTTGCCTCACCTTCCCTGTTTTTGGGCCTTCTGTATCATCTCTTGGTTTTATTGGCCTTACCTGATCAAATGATTTTGGTACTGTTAATGTACTGGCATTGAATCCTTATTTTAGAATTTGCATAGTTTAGGTGTTGGCTTAGTTCTCCTATCTATAAGCTTCAGTAACCAGTGATCATCCATCACTTTGGTCCCCTTTACCAACATGGTGCACTAAAATGTGGGCCATGTTTTTCCTCTTACTTTAGTTCTGGGTCTCTCCATACAAAGTGATCTGGAAAGCCTTAGCATGAAGTTTCACAAAATTTGTGGATACTGTATTCTATACGGAAGTTCATAATCTGTAGTCCCTGTAGGCATGAATAAATGAGAATGTCATTTTTTTAAATGAGAGAATTGGTCATGTTTATCTCATTATTAGTATCACTCTCATGATTCTCATTGATATGATGGAAATGCACATCTGGAGAGACTAAATATGACTACTGGAGTTGATGCAGCATGGGTTCTCCCATGTTGAGTGATGATCTTGAATCAGTTCAAGTGTGAAGATATGTCAATTGTTCATATTTGAATGACATGAACTTTCAGAACATCTTGTATCTGACCCTATCCTGTCACTGACATGGTCACAAAATTGCCTTGCTTTCGGTTCCTAATACTGGGATCACAGAATGACTTATACTAATTTCAGACTTTCATTTCATAGGTAAGTGATTTTCATCTCAGGTTTCATTAACCATTTTGGTTTTACAAACATAACAGAATATACTGGCCTGGAGAATCACTCCGGAATGATAGGCCTACCTTTATGCATTTGTTTTCCCTTCATCAGGCCTATCCCATGCAATTTTGGGGAATGTATAACCATGATGGTTTTCAACTTCAGGTTTCTTTTGTCAATCACAAATACACAATCACAATTACAATTCTGTAATCAGCCATAGTCAGCCATGAATGCATACAAGAGCAATCAGGAAGGACCAGTATGAAGCTGAAAAACAATATTATGATGTACAGGCATATTGCCAATTGGAAAAATAGTGATAAATATTGTGATAATTGGCAAAACCATACTTTTAATTTCTCTTACTCCTTTTTCTCCAATGAGAACAACTTGATCTGAGAACTCATTCTCACTCCTGAACCAAAGTCTTAGGCAAATCCTTGGTTTAGATCTCAGCTGAAACTGTGATCAATGTCACCTGGCAGACCCCCATACTCCATGCCATGCTAGCCTAACACCAATGATGGTCAGGACTGTGCTTCTACAGACTTAGAATTCATAATTTTACTGGACTTTACATGAATGTCAATACCTTTCAGTTGGCTGCTAAGAGGGCAGCTTTCACAGGGTAGTCCCAATCTTACATTTTACTGGGTAAAAGAATAGTAGAACAGTGATTTTCATTTAACCTTGAACTAACTTTATAATGCATACATCTCTTTTAGCTAGCAACTTTTAAATCATGTTTGGTTTGCGGAATGGATTCATGAAAGATGTATTACACTTGTTAACCTGATGGGACTATTATTTTGCCATCTTTGTTCTATTATGGAAAACCCTGTCAATGTAGGCTGTGAAATCAATGCAGATATATTAATATACTGTAGCTCTAAGCATGTGGTGTTTTCTGAGGTTATATCCCCACAGTTCCAGAATTATGATATGTATTTGTTTGATTGATTCGGTTGATTCATTTTGACTGCCAATTCTCCTGTTTGACTATCTGGTATTATCCCCTTTTCCTTTGATATCTTTATATGATCTGTTTTGAAATAATGATTTGATCCTTACTGTTCACAGATGGCCTCACAGTTCTATAGCTCTGATGGTGTCCTTGAAATTGCTATTCTGAGTAATACACAGCAATCAGTATCGTTCACTGGTGACATCCTCCAATATTTTCATTGTTTGGAGGTTAGTAACTGGATCAAAGAGCATGGACATAAAAAGGTAAGGAAATGAAAAGTCTTGGATTTTGTATTGTGTCTCTTTATCCAATCCACTGATTTTTGCTGTTATAAATCTTATGAATGACCCAGGTTGGACTTCAGTTTCCTGATGACCTTCTCATTCATGCACCCAAAGTTGCTCTGGATTTGAAGGGGAGGACTTCTGTACAGTTTTACATTTTGTGTGATTCTGCTGAACAGTAAGTCTACTATATAACAGTTTCAAATTGATAATCTTTGGATTTGAGCATGTCCAGATTTTTCAGGTAAATTATAATTCCTTATAATTATGTTGTGATTATTTTCAAAATCAGTGTCTTGACACTACTTCCCACCCTCTTAACTCATTTTCATACCTATTAAGAAACTGAACATTTGGTAAGCTTCATCCTTCTGCCGAGACCTTTCAACTGAGACTGAACTATGTAGGATCACATGTGCCTTCCTTGGGATCTCTGAGATGTGAAAGGATTAATGTAGCATCTCGTTCTTTTTCTAGTGGCAAAGCATGAAGTTTATCTAAGTTTAAGCACTTAACCTGTGATTATAAGAGTTATATAGATTATAAGAAGCCACCACAATCCTAAATGCCAATCCAATGAAAGTCGTCCTTCTTCACCTGTGATTTTTATAACTCCTTTTGTACTATTTCCAGCCCCCTTATTAGCCTTGAATATCCCTTATTTGCAATTATAGTGAACCCTCAATATAATGCCTCTCTTGGGCAAAGATGATTTTTTCACTATATTGAATGGAACCACAGTAATTAGTGGCTATGACACCAAAATCTTTGAAGGAAAAATTGACTAAAAGGATGTGAATCTTTTGTTACTATCCTTCCCCTCTGATACTCTACTATTGTCTTATGCACTATTCATACCACTGTTATGAGTTACCTCTTACAGTGGTATGTTTAGCTGTGTTTGATACTGGATTAGGGTTGTGGCAAAGGTGCTACTTGGTGCAAAATCAAGGAGGATTTGCACAGGATAAAGCATGTTTGTACAGGGTGGGCCATTTATATCTGACATTTACATTTGTAATAAATCATAACTTAAAAACGTAATGCAAGCTGTTATTATATCAAAGTAAAGTACAAACATTGGAGATTGTCACACTAACTATCCCAGGTCTATATCTTAAAAATTAAGTTCTCTAAATGTTGTCTTTTACAATTGATGCATTCCCTGCATTGAACAACTACATTGTTCATTACTGTAATGAGTATGTCTTCATCAATAGCATCAATGGTTTTATTAATCATGATTTTAAGTTCATCTCTACTTCTGGGACGTTTCTGGTAAACTCTGCACTTCAATAATCCTCAGAGAAAATATCCAGTGCAGACAGGTCTGAGGATCAGGATGGCCATGAAACAGTGCTAAACCCAGAAGTTATCCTTCCCCCAAACTGTTGCCAAAAAAATGTCAAAATCCTGTACTGAATTTTTTCTCTGGGGATTATTGAAGAGCTAAGTTTACAAGACACATCCCAGTAGTAGAGATGATTTAAAATCATGATTAATGAAGCCATTGCTGCTATTGGTGAAGACACACTGATTAGAGTTATGAACATCGTGGTGGTTCGATTAAAGGAATGCATCAACTGTGAAAGATAGCATTTAAAGAATTTAATTTTTAAGATTTAGACCTGGGATAGTCAGTGTGACAATCTCCCATGTTTGTACAGTGGGCCTTCGATATCCGTTGACTTCCCAATCCGTCATTTCTCATATTCATTGTCATGTCACCACTTGTCACATGTACGTCACTTCCTCAGCAGCGTCAATCTCCCAGCAACACTCCTAGTGAGAGGTTCTCAAACCAGTTCTCTGCCGATTTTGGGTCTTACTTACTTTATTTTTGCAACAAACCCAGTGCCCATGTCTGCGAAGTCAAATGAGAAAGCTAAGAGGCTAATTGTCCCCCACTTAGGAAATGAAATTGAAAATTATTGCTGATTGAGCTTGGATACAGTCCTAAAGAAATCTTCAATGTCGATGAAACAGGGCCATCATGGAAGAAGATGCCCAACAGAACTTTCATCACAAAGGAGGAGAAGAACTTGCCAGGTCATAAGCCATCTAAGGATTGACTGACTCTTCTTTGGGGAGGCAATGCCGCTGGGGAATTCAAGTTGAAACTGACACTCGTTTACCACTCTGAGAACCCAAAACCCAAGAGTTTTGAAAGTCTTTGTGAAAGCTTAGCTTCCCATGGTTTGGAAGTCAAACAGGAAGCTTGGGTTACCAGGGCCTTATTCCAAGGGTGGTTCTGCCATCATTTCTGCCCTGCAGTCAAGATTTACCTCAGCAAGAACAACTTGGCTGAGAAGGCATTGCTGATCATCGACAATGCTCCAGGTCACCCAGACAACCTTGATGAGTTAGCTGATGGGATGGTGAAGACCATCTTCTTGCCCCCCGATACGACATCGATCTTACAGCCCATTGACCAAAATGTGATTGCTAATTTCAAGCAATACTACCATATGATCACACTTGCTAAATGCTTGGAGGCCACTGATGGAGAAAACAAGCCCACTTTAAGGGAATTTTGGAAAGGTTTCAATGTCCAGAATGCAATCAACAACATTGCAATTGCCTGGGATGAAGTCAGTTCCTACTGTATGAATACTACATGGAGGAAGTTATGGCCTGAATATGTCGCTGATTTCCCTGGATTCCAAGAAAAAATCCATGAAAGGATTGTTGAGCAGGGCAACCAGTTGGGCTTGGAATTAGAGTCCTCTGATGTTGAAGAACTGTTGGAGGCACATGTTGAAGAGCTCAGCACTCAAGGCCTGGTTCAATTGAGTGAATTCATGGCCTCAGAGGAGTCATCTGATGAAGAGGTGGAGAAGAAGAAGTTAAGAACTTTGACACTGATGGATTTCTTCAAGCATTTGGAGACAATGAAGGAGCTTTTAGATGAGGACCCGAATGCAGGGAGATCCTCCTAGGTCATTAGGGATGTGGAAGCTGATCTTCCTTGCTACAAGGAAGTCCTGAATGAGAGGAAGAAGGCTAGGATGCAATCAACTCTAGATTCCTTTTGCTAGAAGAAGGATGATGCCTCCAGGGATCCACAGCCCTCAACTTCTGGACTTTAAGTTCCTGATATGTAGATGGATTCACCCTTCAAGGAGTAAATTGATATGCATATTATATGTTTAAATCAATAAAATTATTGTTAAACTAGTCTTTATTGGTGTTTATTTACCCGAAATATGAGTTTAGTGCTCAAGTATATGACTTCCCTGGAATAAATTATCATTATAACATGCGAGTCTATTGCTTCGTATCTGTCGTTTCCTTATCCATCACACTTTTTAAGGAACCAATTAATGATGGATATGAAGGGCCCACTGTACTTTACTTTGGTATAATAACAGCTTGCATTACTTTGTTCAGTTCTGATTTATTACAAAAATAAATGTGTCAGATATAAATGGTCCACCCTGTACAAACAATGGTGTTGGCAGATGGTAGCTTGCAAGAGTGGCACTCTAATGGGGATCACCTCTGGTAGGTTTATGAGGAAGATTTGTTATCAAGAGTTAAAATATGTTATCAAGAAAGAAATAAGGAGGGTGATAGTACACTAGTCCACTGTATACTGAACTACTGTATGTCAAGGATTGATTATACCTGGTATTATGGTTTCTTTATAGTTTATTTTGATTGCATGTTCTGTTGCCTTTTGTGTCCCTTTCCATTTCCCTTTGCTGTCATTCCATGGTCTCTTTCGATGCTTTGATTCACTTTTAACTACAGATATCTAAAACAGAGTAAAATAGGCTAAAATGCTATAACAGCAATGTATTGTGTAGGATATTTATTCCATGAGGTGCATTAGCACTTTTGCTCTGGAGAGTTGGTGACAGGTTATCTTGAGGTCTACCAAAAAATTCATAACTTTGGAACACAAAGCGATAGTCTTGCTCTTTTTTTGGAAATTGAAGAATAAGTTCTCTATTTTATTGTGTTAAATTATTTCAATATCAGAAAAATGTAAAAGGATGTACTGTTACATCCACCATCGTCCGATGGTAGTTAGGACTGGACGTACAATTTCATCCGTCAGATCGAAAGTGTTAAAAAAGTAACTGGTTTAAATTTTTTTCTGTATTTGAAATAGCACGAAGTTTTAATTATTGTTATTTTTCAGCACCATATCCTTCCACATTCCACAGAGAAAACCCTGTTTCATATATCTGCTAACAGACATCTCTGCCTCTGACAGCAACCTCCTTATCCCCTCCTTGTTTCCTCCCCCTGTTCTCCTGAAGAAGGGCATTGCCTGAAATCTCATTGTTTTATCCCTCTTCTTGTTTATTATCAAGTTTTACATGTTTTACATATCTATTGACTTTTTTACTGCTCCTTGGAAAGATTGTGAGCAAGGAGCTCATCTTTCAAGTTCAATTTTTACTAGATTGTCTTCAGGTTTATCATCTTCTTTCACATCTAAAACATAAGTATCCCATAAGTATCCCCCCTTGGAAGTACTGCCTTGGAAATTTTCTCTTGAAGTTAGAAACAACCAGTAGTCAATGGAAGTATGAATACAGGTATGGCATATACAGGGTGTCCATAAAGTGACTACCTATGGTTGACTTTTTCATTATAGATCTTGAAGTAGCCTCTTTTTTTACTTTTGTAGACTGACAATGTACCAACCTCGGAATAGTATCAGAATTTACTTGACAAATTGGCTGAATGTGTCGACCGGTGATTTCCAGACATGGAGGCTAAGGGTGCCTTTACACCGGATCAGTCTAGTCTAGTCTAGTCCAGTCATGCTTCAGTCAAGTCACTTTAGTCACGATCAGTCATGCATTCACCATTACCAACGGATACCTCTACATCGAATCAGTCAAGTCTAGTCACGTTTAGTCATTGGTCAGTCCAGTCCCTTCAGTCAAGCTCGGTCAGGTGATTACGCACGCACAACTGTAATTCCAGTTCAATTCACCATCTGCTCCAGTGGTAGTCTTGTTGTGCAGCATGGAAGAGAGTGAGGAAGAACTGGCGTCTACCCATGTTTTGTTGTGGCGATGGAGAAAGAAATGGCGAAAGAAGTTGTGGGTGCATCCCATTAATTCCCAAAAGCAGCAATTTGATGAATACCATCACCTTTTCACTGAATTTTAGAAAGACCCTGAGCGGTACTTTTGGTATTTTCGCGTGAGGACATCCTCTTTTGAGAAACTCTTGCATCTCATAGCTCCACACAGAGAAGCAAAACACCAACTACCGAAGGGCTATCCCTCCAGAGTAACGGCTAGGAGTCACACTGAGGAGAGTCGCAAACATAATTCCATGGGTGGAATTATTCCATTGCTATATGCAATGAGTTAATGAGGAATTCGCTCTTCAACCCCTTTATTTCTAATACACAGGAGAAGGGAGGGTCCTACGGGATCGCGAATACGTGCCAGATAAAGAATGTCAGGTCATCAGTTGCAAGCTGAGACCATATTTCTCTGGTGTCACACCTATATTAGTAATTAACAATTCATGTCCGGTAAGCTAGTGCGAGAGCTGGAGTGATTCAAGAAGAAGATGGTGTCATTTCGCATCTCATGACCTGTCTCATTCTCCAGTTCATTTGCACAATCAGAAGCCGCTCTCCTATCTCAATCAAACCCAATCAATTTCTAATGAGGGATAAAGGGAACTCATTTTCAACAGTCATTGCCATGGGCGTCCGCTGGTTTATTCCCAGGGGAATTATAGGAATTATACCAGGGTAATTCCATCTCAAGTCAGCCAGAGGCTGGAGCATGACCCCCTCTGATTTTGATGAAAAATTTTAATGTGGTATCCCTCATGACCCAAAGTTAGAATGTAAAATTTTAGTTTTGGGTATGGAACCGTTTTAGCGCAATAATTTGTTAAATTTAGTGAAATTGAAAAAAGGTGCACCTCTTCACACTCGTGGGCCAAAAACTTTCTGACCAAAACGAACGCAGCGAACACCATTGTTCTTCAAAATTCAGACTTTCGAAGTTATTTCATATATTTTACTTTTCTCCTCGAGGCGACACTGAATAAAATAAAGCTATGTAAAATTTGCCTATTTTTGGTAGATTCAAAAATTTTCAAAATGTCAACATGTTCATCTAACCTAACATGTTCATCCATGTTTTTGGAATCAGCAGAAGATCTAATGATGTGTATCCCATTTTTGTCCCAACAAATTCCGTTTAAGAAGATGTGATGGCTCGAAATGTTCAAAAATCACAAATTTCGCAAAAAACCAGTTTTCAATTGTATGGTGCCATTTTCTATGCAGCTCAACAAAATTGAAAGATTTGCAGAATGTCTGCCATTTACTTGAGCAAAAGATGAGAGCAATTTCAAAGCTCATATACTTTTTTAAAAGCATACCACACGTTTTTACTCAAAAACAACGGCNTTCTTGAAATTTCCGCTTGGATTGACTGTTAACAAAAATTTCGGTGAAAAAGTATAGGTGCGGCCCGCAGGCATCTCCAGGATAAGGAATGCGGCCCGCCGACCGATTTGAGTTTGACACCCCTGGACTAGACTGATCCGGTGTGAAGGCAGTATCAGTCATTGCATGTTGATCTATGGGGCTCTAAACGTTTTGACTTGACTAGACTAGACTAGACTGATCCTGTGTGCAGGCACCCTAATGGAGTTCTGCTGCTATTTCATGGTTCAAAGTTGTCATCTTATTTGATGTGACCGACACCACAGCTATCACAAACAGATTAACACAAGCTGATGCATGCTTACAGGGGTTGGATAATGCTGCAGCATAATGTGGGAGTACAAAGGGTGCCCCAGCTTAATTTGACCATTTTCAAAATGCGTTTACTCATAGGGGAGAAAGGATGTATCTTATTAAACATTTACATCTTAGAATAAGCCTAACTCCCGAATGGAGCAATATAATTTGAAGCGGTTTTTGCATATTGTTAAGCAACTCAAAAAGTTTATTACAGCAGATTTGTTGCGTTCCAGGTGACTGCAGGTGATTGAACAACCCCAAAACCCGAAAATGACGACACCACAGGAAAAGGCGCAGTGCGTAGCATGGTTCATTGAAACACAATTGGACGTTCAGGTGCAATGTAATTTTCGAACGAAATACCCAAGGGCACCACCAAGTAGACCATCGATACGTGACTAGCATAAGAAGTTCATAGAGACCGGAAGTGTCCTACGGTAGCCAGGCAGGGTCCGGGCGTGCAAGCACAAGTGCGGAAGATGTGGAACGGATCCGACAAATCTTTTTTGTGTAGTCCTCAGAAATCCACACGCAAGCGTGCCCAGGAATTGCAGATATCACAATCAACAGTGCACAAGGTGCTACACAAGCGCTTGAGGCTGCATGCATTTCAAGGTTCAACTTATACAAGCTCTCGAGCCCGATGATCGTCAGCGATTTTTGTTTCAATGAACCATGTTACGCACTGCGCCTTTTCCTGTGGTGTCGTCATTTTCGTGTTTTGGGGTTGTTCAATCACCTGCTGTCACCTGGAACACAAAGAAATATGCTGTAATAAACTTTTTAAGTTGCTTAACAATATGCAGAAAACCGCTTCAAATTATATTGCCCCATTCGGAAGTTAGACTTATTCTAAGTTGTATAGGTTTCATGTGATCACCCTGTATATCTCTCGTGGGACACGTGATTCTTGGCCAAAAAGTAAACTTTTGTTATGGGAAACAAGGGGTCATTGCATTGGTGTTTAATGATGCCCGTTGACTCAGTCGTGGAGATGTTGCTGAAACGTCCTTCCATGGAAGGTTACTCGCACAAAATGAAAATTTGCACGTGTTTCTTGAAAGGATCCTGCGTTTCCTAAGGAACAGTCTCAAATATCATCATTTGCAGTGTAAAGAGGCGAGAAAGGAAGAAATCCGTGAATTTCGGACATAAAGCGTAACGCAAGACTGGCACGTTACAAGAAGCTTCTGTTTAAAGTTATTCATTTCGCGGACTTTGAAATCAACCCAGCAAGAGATTACTTGCACGTCGACTGCCAGTGTTCAAGGAAACTATCAGAAGGGTCATTCGTGAAAATCTCAAAGTGTAAGGAAAACAGGTGGTCAAAGTCCATGTCGTCTGCCCAAAACACATCATGGAGAGGAATACAAATGCATGAAAATTATGCGAGCGCCACCTGGCCGATGAAAGGTACAAGTATATTATGATGCTTGATGAAACTTGGTTGTACCTTTCCGTTTGTGGAAAGAATCAATATATTTACTGCCAAAACCAGGGTTTTCGTTATCTAAACAAGTTTTGAATTTCTGTGAGCTTGGGTTCCTGAAGCGTGCTCTTGTGAATCAGCGCCGAAAACTTTGAGGCGGACTTTGGAAAGTCATCACTGAGGAACGAGAGAAATTGTGCATTTCTGTGCTCCGTAGAGCTTTGGTAGAGTAGAAATTGAGGTGCTGGGCTATTCTTCAGAATCAAGGACGGGAGATGGAGCATGATAGTGTCTAAAAGAAGTAGTAAAAATGTACAATATTCTGAATCAAAAATGGTCAAATAAAGCTCGGGCAGGCTGTATTAAAAAATATTCTAGCACTATCCCTACAAACTCATTCACACAATTATTGAACTTCGAGCAAAAAAATATTAATAAGTAGAGGAGGGGGGTAATACCGGATGGCGGGTAAATCCGGACAGCGCGAAATAGCCTATTAGGAATGTGCATGACAAGCAGCCACTTGTGGCACTGCTAAGGCTTCATCAACAAGTCTGAAAACCTATTGTGAAAGATTCCGTGACTTGAACAGCTTTCCGAGAAAAGCAATATCTTCATTTTCATCTCGATTGATGTAAGGAGCTGCTCAAAGGGCATGACCTCCCTTGGCGTTGCATTAGATCTGACCGATTGGAACGAATTTGCTTGGAAAAGAAGAATTACTATTCTTTCGAAAGTGGCGGAACCCACGATATTCATTCTTTCGTTAGTCTGTGAGAGCGGGCTTCTTGAACGTCGGTGCTGTGGGGTAAATCCAGACAGGCGAAGGGAGGTAAAACCGAACCTTCGGATTTACCTCATTCTATTGTATTGGGTTGTAGAGAAAACGAATTAGTGTATGCTACCCAGGTAATACTTATATTGTCCTATGTTGGGTAATTACATCATATTTATTATTTATCATAATTATATCATATTGCTTTTTAAGAAGCCATTGCCTGGCAAGAACAAAAAGAGAACTAAAAAACACAATTTGAGTCGAGATCTTTAATCCTTTAATGGTCGAGTGGGTACAGGCGATCCTACGCTTTTTTTGTCCTACGAGGGGTGTTTACAAAGTTTTGGGAATTTGCGTGCTAATTTTTCATTAGGCTAATTTTCTTCGATATTACAGTGCAATTTTTCAACATAATCACCATTTAGCTGTATACATTTGTGCCAGCGAGTAACTAATTTTTTTAGTCCATCTTCAAAGGACTTTAGTGGAGAGTACGTTCTATCCACTCATTTATTGCTGCTTTAACTTCACTAAGGCTTCTTAAAGCGATCAATCCAGCGATAGACGGTATTTCTAGATTCAGAAGATTCACCAAACATTGAATAATTTCAGACGTCCTTACACCTTCCTTCCATAAAAAGAAGATAGCTTTTTGAGAATTTACCGCGTCTTCCGTGCTTATGACAAGCCTAAGCATGTGGGACGAAATTTGCGATAGGCTATGATCAGCCGTTGCAGCGATAGAACAAAATTCCCGGAACTTGGTTAACACCCCTCGTACTTGTGTGTCCAAATGGACGCGACAAGATAAGTGATGACATTCCATGCGCGCCTTGCGGGACGGCAAGTCCTGCATGAAGAGAAAGCAGTCCGGAGAGAGTACACTGAAGAGAATTTGGAAAGTTTTTATAAATAGTTTTTGAAAGTGTTGCAAGACTTTTTTTCCAACCCAATATATAATAATTTCATGTTTTCCATATATATATTGGATGATAAAAAGTAGAAGGATGGTAAGAAAACCTGATACTATATCAGGAGAACCAGCACTTAATAGTAATTGTAGGATGCAGGGAACAAGGGTTCCATCTTGTGAGGAATCTTGGTACTGCAACTGCCAGATGGTCAGCTAAAGTTTCATATGGACGGTGTGATGTTAATTTTTCATAAACTTGGTATCATGTACTTCACGTCAGATGGAATGACGTCTAGTTGATGTAAAATACACGTACACTTTGGTGACGTAAATATAGGAACGTAAATTTTACGTAAACGTGATGTCATTTTCATGGCAATCACAAGAAATTTACATTGTTTGCAAAAAATTGATATCTTGTTAACATGAACATGCTGCTTGTGATAGAGTATACTGTAAAGCAAAGATGGTATTCAATAATATAACAAGGCAATGAGGGAGGTTTGGAATAGTAATGTCACCCTTGTCACCTAACCTTCAAAGCATGCTGTTTTGAAGTGAAAGACAAAGTCATTGGCAACAAATAAGCGTTTTAAACAAAAGTAATATTAAAAAAGGCAATTTCAGGACTGGGTAAATGAGATCCTCGCTTGAGAGTGGACATACGAAAAGTGCGCCAAAGGGGATCCCGGCGCTTTCATGGGATAAGTGTGCAATTTCTGCTCATTAATAAATTTAGAGGTGCTGTTCAGAACTTTTTATCCCAATGTCCAGATTTACCCCACCTACTGGGGTAAATCCGAACGAGGGCATTTTTTAAAAACATTTCTTTTGTTAAAAACGCTTCTTAGCTGCCAACAAGTTTGTCTTTTGATTTCAAAACCACAACTCTTTAACAAACAGAAACTGATTTAAAGTATGGCTCAAATCACTATTCCTGGCCTACAAAGCCAGTTTCCCTTATGTGTTTGGTATTACCCCACTCTCCCCTATTAGTTCCTGAATGCATCTCATATATTGAGAAAGAGTGCGCATGGCGTTTGCTCAGGTTATACCCTCTTAATCATATTTCTGTTTTTCCTTCCAGTTGTTGTGTGGACTATGTGACAGCTGATCATGTGGGATGTGATGCAATGGTCCATTATGGTGATGCATGCCTTTCATTGTCAGATGGAATCCCTGTGTTCTATGCATTTCAAGATGCTGAATTTGATGAAGAGGAAGCCATTGCTGCCATTATGCCACTTCTTGTCTCTCCCTCTATTCTCATCTATCACACATCCTTGGCTCATGTAGCCGGTAATCATCCCTGTTCCTGTCACAGAATAGGGAGTTTTGGTTACCCGTTCTTGAGAAGACGGCAAGGGATGTAGAACAGCTGACGTCGCTGGTGACGTCTACAGCAGTTTTAAAATGCGTGAGGAAGATGTCCAAGACGTGGAGGGGCTCTTCCAGCCGTTTTCCCAGGAACGTGATCGCAACGCAAGATCCACCAATCAGGAACGACTTCATAGTCGCGTGATTCGTTTGTGTCAGTCATCCAGGAAGGAAAGCTGCTATTGATGGCGAAGCAGCTGAAATTCAAGGTACCCTATGCCCAGGTTGGGTTTCTAGGCGATCGTCTCGCGTCTGCAGCAAGGGTTTCCCAACCGATAGAAATGTGAGTTCCTTCTAGCCGAATAACCCCCAGAACTGCAACCGACATGTACTCTTCGCCATCGGAGAAGAGTACAACCCAAACGTGAACTTCGGTTACTTTGCCATTAGAGATGGACAGAAGCATGATTAATAATTAGCATAAGGAAGCACGATATGCATTGGGGATGGTGAACGAGGGGAGAATGGAACTCTGGTCTCAGTCGAGGGTTGCTATGTCTTCATGCGACTGTGACCAACAGATAAAGGAATGAAGAATGTTAGTCCAGTAGGAAAAATGAAACATTCATTCCTGTAGTGAAAATTCTTAAGGAAAGAAAATTTAGTTGTAGTAGATCAAAACAAGGGGTAAATGATTTTTAGATATCTGGGGATATGTGCATTTACCAGATTATACCTTAGCTGTGTATCACTGAGTCGACAATGCCCTTAAAGTGGGTGTCATTTGAACACCATCTGCGGTGAGACCAGTAGATGTTACTCTCCATTCCATTCTGGAATGCATAGCCAAACTGCCATTCGAAATCTAGAACTTGAACACCTAGTAATACATTCGCGTTCCTGTCCTGAAAAACGAGTAACCAAAATTCTCTAATATATGTGGATTCATTGAGGAAATGACTTGAGTTACTGCATACTGCCCTATTCTAGGGAGGTTGATAGATAGACTGCAGAAGGAGACTGGTGTTGTAATCCTACACTCCCCACTTGTGGATAGGATTGGTAATGAGAGTAATGGACAAGTCCTGTATGGCCGTAGAATCCCAGTGCCTGGACCCTTGTCAGCTATCCCGCATTCCTTCCTGTATCTTGGTGCTGAAGATGATGTTGTGCTGAGGAATTTCCTTCTGACTTTTCCTCATAAGGACTTCCTGGTGTACAATCCAAAGGTGAAGAAAGCTAAGTGTGTCTCTATCTCTGATGACAAGGTTCTCAAGAGGAGACACTACCTTATTGAAAAAGCAAGAGATGCCAAAGTCATTGGATTTGTCATCAACTCTCTTAATATAGCTTGGATTCCAGATATATTGAAACACCTGAGAAACCTTGTGAAACTGGCTGGAAAGAAATCATATGTCATATCCATTGGAAAGATGAATGAGGCCAAGGTGTTAAACTTTCCTGAGGTTGATGTGTTTGTAGCGATTGCTTGCATGCAGAGCTCCTTGATAGATTCCAGGGATTTCATGCATCCAGTCATCACTCCTCATGAATTGGAGATCGCCATGAATCCAGATTATTATCTGGATCATCTTATCCTGGACTTCAACCAAGTCCTACCAGGTCAGAGTCATGCCTGACACATTCTGGATCTTTATTCATTTCTTGATTCTTGAAAGTTCTTTGGCTCACTGCTTACTGTATATGCAGATTTTTTCATACCTCTATCATTGTTTTCAATATTGCTTTGAGCTGGGATATTTCCAGAATTGCCTATCACTATTCATAATTCAATGTATAGTAAAAAAAAAAATCATAGCAGAGTCAGATACAGCATGTCTATATGCATATCTGAGTACCCATGTTAAAACATTCTGTTTGCAACTAATGAGGTCATAAGCTAAAAAATATTTTATAGTTCATTCCAATTATGGGAACACTGCTTCATGAAGTACCACCCTATAGCATCTTCAGTGCTGTAACTTTTGACATCGAGTGAACATATCTTACTGTTGGATGGAAATAATAATGTGTGAACTTTGCTGAAGCTTAAATAACTCATTTGAATGAGTGAGATCTATGCAAATCTCTCATTCAACACTACCTATTTTGCTCACATCGTGGTTAGTGGCACAGTGACTGAAAGCAGTTTTTAGTCATTTTAAGGATATTTTGCCCAGTTATTGATTCGTGAACTCCTTTTTCTGATGCATTCAGACCATTTCCATGCAAGTGTAACCATGGCAACCAAATAGTTTTCTAATTACAGCTGATGGCAAGAAAGTTAGTTTATGAAAGCTAGTGTATGATTTGCATATTGGGTGATGTGAATGTTTGTATGCAAAAATAACCTAGAAAATGGACAGAAAGTAATTAGGTACTGAAAAGGTTAATGTGTTTTTCAAGTGTCATAATCCATCTTGCATACCTTTTATGCAATAAGCATCATACCAAGAAACAGTTTCCAATGATGCATTGTCACTGTAGGAAGGGATGAGAGCATTCCTGTTCCTCATGGGTCATTTTCTGGAGACGTTTCACTTGTTGACAACCGAATCCGGAGAGTTGGAGAGGGCCCAATGATGGAAGTTTGGGATGTAAGTGTGTATGGAGGAAAGACTTTGAAGGAGAGAACATGGCAGGGTCTTTCACATCATCTTTCACCTGCACCTCCTGCTACAGTAGTTCAGGGTCACAGTGGCATCCCTCTCCATTATGACTCAGAACCACTTCCCTGAAATTTGTGATTGGCTTACATGATTGAAATTCTTGCAATCTATCATACCATAGCATGATTATATCTACCTGCTAAATATGCTGAGTTACTTTGACATGAAATTCAACTCTTATTGCAGATTGCATCATGTGTTTTTTTTTTTTAAACCATTACTGAGGACTGATTACTTGATGAGGAAAATAAGGTTTTATTTTGTGCATTATACAATTTATCCATATAAGTTATCCATTACTGATGCTAATTTTTTTAAATTTCTCATATAGGTATAGCATGGAAAATAATGCATTAATATCATACGTTCATTATGTAAATGCTAAAGCACGATCTGCTTGCCTGTCACACTGACTACCGTACAGGGTGGCCCAAAAGTCCCTTACTATTTTTGGGAAGGAGTGGTGGTAGAAAGATGAAACGGCGTACGTGGGTTCCCTTACGGACCGTAAGGGAACCCACGTACGCCGTTTCATCTTGTTAACAAAACGATCCAGAAATAATGAAACATCGTAACAGAACACGACGGCCGTCACTAATCTCCAGGCGATGTTTTAACACGACACAGGTTCCGAAACTCATCGACGAGTTGCCCGATGGTGAAGTCTGATGGCCCTGCTTTGTGGAACCGACGTCTGTGCAACTTCGACCGCTAAGACGTAGGGTTACTATCTCTATTCGCTCCTCTGTGGTGAACGTGTTGCTGTGGTCGAGGAACAGCCTCGGTTGATAAGCGCGATGGGCTTGCGGACCGCGGCATCATCCCCTACTCCAGGGGTTGCGCTAGGTTTCTTGCCGTAGGGGTTCCTGGGACCCTCAGATCTGATATGGAAGGGTCCCGTGATAATGAAGGGGGTTACTTTCCAAGTGAAGCACAAGGGAATCTTGAAAGGTTCCCCAAAAGGAAAAGACCAGCAATCCATGTGTATTTGCCAACTTTACATAACCAAGCAGTATGATATTCAATCCAGCAGTCTTGGGCCTTCTGCCTGTGCATGTCAATGATAGAATGTTGTGGTATACCTAGAACGTCCAAAGTTGACGTCCTAAGGATAGAGATTGTTCGCCTCCAAGTAAAGTTGTTTCAAAGATGTGCCCTTTTTACGTCCCAAGGCTGCTTAATATAGGATTAAATGCGTCCAATGGGGATCCTACGTATGTCAATGAGTGGAAGTTGTAATGCCCCGGAAATGTCCACAGCTAACGTCTTTGGATACCAAATTGTGGCATCCCAATAATGTTTTAGGGATGTACTCAAAACACGGAATTAATACTTAACCCTTTCACTCCCAAGCTAGTTTTATACCAAATTGCAAAGGATTATTTGAAAATTTATTATAAATCCAATTTAACTATTTGCACATTAACTCTTAGTACTGTACAAAAAACCAGTGTCGAGAGATCGGCACCTTGGTGATTATAGCGTGAATATGAAGAGGAAGAAGAATATTGGCACCTGGGGATTCTAAGAGTAAAAAGTGAATGGGATAAATCGTGCTGTAAACATCGTCATCTCCTCTGGTTGGTTGGAAATGCTCAAGGGAGTACACCCTCTCCCCTATCGTCTCCCTTGTGAGTTTACATTTTAATTTTTTTAAGGGAAGCGATTTATCGCTCTGAATGTCGCCTATCCGATATGATCCATCGCATTACTTCCTTGACCCCACCCCACTCTTTTCCTCTGTAATAGGGAAATAAAGCCCGCCAAGTATGATATAACGTTTTTCACTGCCAAATGAAGTCCGAGCCTGCTCTTTTATTCACCCCATAGAGCAGGGGTCGGGAACCCATGTCTCGTGAGCCAAATTTGGCTCACGAGTCAGGGCTAAAAAAAACATGGCTGCCCCTCAATTTTCTCATGTATCATACCCTGTAGAATGCATACGTTTGATGCCATCTTCAGGAGAAAAAAATTTTTTCTCCGAAAATCTTTGGCTCAGGAGCACTTGGCTCGATCTTAATATGGCTCACATGGTCAAAAAGGTTCCCGACCCCTGCCATAGAATGATGTCAGTTAAACCATCCGTTCTCAATTCTATGGATCAGAATCGTCTGGAGTCTCCATGGGCTGGATTACCTCCTCAGAGAAATACACTAATCGCCAAAAAGCATCCACAAGGAGTTGAGCGATCTTGATATTACACGAACTGGTAGCGCGTGTTTTTGAATCGATTAGAGTTCCAAGAGTGCGGAATGAATATTCGTAGAGAAAACTTTCCAAATTCCCCAATTTAAACCCGTTACACATTTTGTGCCAATTTTGATGCAAACCATTAAAGTGATGTTATTTGCTGATGTTAGCGCTATTTCGACAAAGTGCATAACATGGCGTATTGGATACGAAGCAGTCAACCCGCTTGTAACGTGCAGCCAACTGAGCGAAACACTACCTTCGCTATGCATAACTTTGCACATGCATTTTTTCAATACGAAAGAAAAATCGTGCGGTAAGGGGTTAAATGTTTAATGGGGGCGAGAGGGTCATACTGATCGCCCAAAACGAACACCCAGGAGGTGTATATTGATGAAATGCGGAAAAGAAACTTTTGGTGCTGGAAAATTGAGCAAAGTTTCGAGATCATAGGATGAGGTGGTACTGGGAAAACTTGCTGAACGCCCGTGGAATGGAGAAAAAAGGCATTCCATTCATGACGCCAGTTTCCTTTTCCCTCCCAGGCTCGTTTGCTATTGGACCATTCTTGAGTGTCTATTTGCGAGGTCATGCCGAGATCAAATCTCTGAAGGCAGTTTCAAGTCGTTCGAGCCTTTCATCGATATAGGCTAATTGGAATGAATGCAAAACCTACTGGGGTCGCGCTAGGGACGCATCCATAGATTGAGTGCATTCAGCAGCCCGATTGCGTCGTCATGCCTGCCTATTTTTGTGGATACGCAATTCCATCCCGTACGTCTTTCGCATCGCACGGCTTCGATCATGCGTGTGCTCTATGCCACGCTTTTTCGAGACTACGCGATATCGAACTCCGTTCCACTTTCCACCTCACGCAGTTCGATGCCACTGCCACCAGCGTCATCGAGGAAAAATTGTTTCCGATCCGATTATGTTCTTCCATCCTGTGCATTTTTGCTTATGCGCACTCGTGGAATTTTAATCCTATAGGTTTGTGACGCTACGCGCTTGGACCCCATGCGTACATCCAATTCTAAGGAAGTCTCACTATACTAACATCATAATAACATATCCTCAGTCATGTAAATGTCGTGGGTTTTGAGTAATTCAGGGGGATTTTGAGTCTCCCTAGTTGGATACAGAATTTCGGTAAACCTAAGGATTTAGTGAAATTGTCTCGAATCATTGAGACATCCGGGGGGAATGCAAATTTGTATTTTAGTCGAAGCATTGCTAAAATGAAGCAGTCAATAAAATAGGAAGCATTTCTAAACGGATGTTTTCGTGGAAGACGGGCACCCCGACCCAGGCGGAAAGCTGCCCGTGCGCATTGGGTTGTGTTGTCCGGTCGCTATGGTTACTGCGGACAGACGGAATGAGAAATTAGAGAGTACCAGCCCAGGTACAGATCTGGCATCCACTGGCCCCTGTACCACTTGATTTATTATATATATTTACCGTATCCTAACCATCTAACCTTGAAAATAAATAATAGTTGTCATTGGTTCGGCATAGATCTATATGAAAAGGCCTGAAAGCTAGACATGTTCTCGATGGTCCGCGCGTCCGCGTCGCGTGGAGACGGGAGGACGGTATGAAGTGTAGGATGCCAGATACGGCATTTCACGCGTGCACCTAGCAACCCTGTCTACGCGGCCGGGAGCAGCTGCTCTCCTCCATTGTCTATTATGGAACCGTCAACCGCCAGGACTGGAAGGGAAGTGGATGTTTTCGTGAAAGATGGGCACTCCGACCCAGTCGGAAAGCTGCGCGTGCGCATTGGGTCGTGTTGTCCGGTTGCTATGGTTACTGCGGACACGGAATGAAAAAGAACAAAAAAGGGACAAACCGACCGCAATATCTGGCATTTCCCCATAGTACCTATGGGAATGGCAGATAAATGGTTTAGTAATTAAATAAATGCTTTCCGTTACATGGAATAGACATTTATCAAAGAGCAGGTCTCGCAGAAACAGGCAGGGACAGTGGGATGCAATAGATAGGATCATATACATTTAACCTGTATGGACAAGGTTTTCTTGCCAGGGATTCAGATTATGTTCATGTTGAAAAAAAGTTGGAGGTGGCTGGCTAACGGAACCTTGCATAGGCGCGGGTTTGGTATCGAATTATCGAAATATGTGCGAAAAATATGTAATGTCTATCCGCCAGATAGACATTACGTCGAATGACAGACAAACGCGACCATGCATCAATCCTTTGATGCATGGTCGAGTTCATGGATGCATAGAGGTGTTTGGGAATCGAAAGGCTCATGACGTCGCAGGCTTACAAGCGCGAAAATATTATAGTTTTCATTTCTTCGTTTTGGCTGTCAGGCTGCATGCTTCCTCTCAGCCGTGCTCTGATTATAAGCTGAAATTTCACTACTGTGCGTTGCACTTTTGAATCAAGTTCAGGTCTAAGGTTTCATCACACCCTGTGTCAGGGTCGTTTATAGGGGCGGGCGAAGCGGGCGATCGCCCAGGGCGCCAGCGGGGTAAAGGGGGGGGGCGCCGCCACAAAAAGGAACACAATAATAAGAAATCATGTTTATTTAATTTCTTTATGTTGATAGCATCAATTTTATGCGAATTAGCGCTAATCGGGAAGAGAGAAAATTACTTTTTTAAATTCAAATTTTAAATGATATTTTATATTATGCCAAGCAGCCTCCTACCAGCGTACCGGTGAGTCTGATAGTTTCAAAATCGGGCAGAAGTCCCCCCCCCCCCAACTTTCCCCTCGTACATACAGCATGACGCCACGCTGCGACTGGGCAGTGAGTATCGAGTAGAGCTGTCCCGATAGGTCGATGAATCGATACCACTATCAATGGTTGGAGGTATCGATAGTTTTTTCAACCATCGCGATGCATCGGCAAAATTTTTGTTGGGAAATGTCTTCTTAGATTGAGACGACCCAAGTAGCCATGGGTGATCTAAAACTCGTCCATGGACGAGTTTTAGATCCAGTTGTCCAGAGAGGGGTATAAGTCCAAAAGCGGTCGTCCTTCGGATGTATTGAATACATAAGATGTCATTGTCATGGTTCGATATCTTCTCGTGCATTCTCCGCTTTATCCGAGCAGAATTTCCCTACATCGAACCCTTAATTATTTCCATTTTATTGAATGATGGTTTTTTTGGAATGACCTTACGAATATCCGATCATGGAATTTCAATAGTTCTATTTTTTTTTTAATTCAAATGTCTCATCTAAGGTCGAAATCCATTAACTTCAATCATTATGTAGACAGTGATATTTTCCTTTGACCAGTGCATGATTTAATATAGAGTTCGACGTTTGGAGCGAAATTTGTCAATCCATTTTTGGACATGCATTGGACGTTTAGCGAAGGAACTTCCAAGGATATCCTATCAGGGTCCCACAGGAACTCCTTGCCCTGGGCGTCAATATACCTAGAAACGGCCCTGCCCTGTTGTGCATCCTCATTGTTGGGGAAAACAAGCATTTCTACGCCTTATCGCAACTCCACAAAGAAAACTGCAGACGAGGGAGCATTTTATTTCCCAAGTTGGATTTAGATTATTACATTATTACATTATGACATTATTACACAAATATTTGAGTTTTCTTTAATCATTTTTAGGTTCCCATAGTTTCTGTTCTGAGATCACGGGCCAGTTTAAGGAATTTCACCATAGATTTGATTGTATTGATATGCGATGATTGCATTAAAATAGACAGTTTGTTTGTTGGGATGATCGCGGTATTAGTGAGTTTCTGTGTGACGATATACAGGGCAAATCGGTAGGAAGTGAAATTCGTCTTCTATCTCTTCGTGGTTGCACAGTGTGCAGTCTGTCATGGTTATCTACTGTACAGGGTATTTGAAAAGTAACTCCCTATTTTATAATTGCAATAACTTTTTCACTTTTTGGACTAGAACCCTGGTGTTTGTGCCAAAAGAACAAGAATTCAATGGCTTTTATGATTTCATTGATTTGTTTGTTTGCATTGATCCCCCATGGTGTCAAAATTAAATATTCAACACCATGCACAAGTATGATAGTTGCACAATATGAGGTATGAAGGTCCTCCATTATGAGCCAGAGGTGGTGTTGGAAGGAGAATGGCTTGGATGCAACTCCTAGCAAAAAGTTCTAGTCCAAAAAGTGAAAAAGTTATTGCAATTATACAATAGGGAGTTACTTTTCAAACACCCTGTCTACCTCGTTGTTCTTGTTCTCTCATATCTACCTCGTTGTTCTCACAGTCCAAACATCCCTCCTCGAAAATTGCTAGGGATAAAGGAGTCGTTGGGTGACAATAAATCCAAATATTTTTCTTTGTTTAGAGCGATTTTAAATTCTGTAGGAGCGGAATCTATCGTGGGAGTGCAGAACTCCACCCCATGCCTAAGAATCAATGTCGCGTGCCCGTTGTCTGAACATGCTGAAAAAGCCACAGGTGCATGGAACTGCCTGGGCATACCACACTTCACCAAAGCCATACGAGCACAATAATCTCCGTATGTTTCCGTTCCAGCAAGTGATGTCTCTTTCACACCACCCTAGTTGCCATATGTACGCCTTTTTTGCAAGTCTGGTGTCAGGCATGGAGGTTAAACGCAACCATTACTTGAGCGCCCGTATATGTTGTTCGCAAATTAAGTTATGTCGACCTAGTTCTCCACGCGCAATGCTGTTAGGCATGGTGTTATGCACCCTCAGTATTCATTTACAGAATTTGTTCTGCAATATTTCACTTTCCCGCCTGTTTTCAAAGCATCACAATTCAGTCCCATAGTTTGTCACAGGGAGGATTTTGGTGTCAAATGCTTTCAACAACACGTTTGAGTGGAGAGGAGAGTATTTGATTAGGGCCGGTTTAATTAAACCCAGGGCTTTTCTAGCTATTGGGTAAGCGTTTTTTGGGCGATTCTCCACGAGCCACGAGAGCTGAAGGTCATGCCGAGGTATTTATAGTATGGAACGGCCTGAATTCGGTTTCCGCCGAAAAATCATTTCTCATGCTGTGTAAGGCGACCGCCCCGTCGGAAAACTATGATTTGGGACTTTTGAAAATCTGCACGTTAAGTTCCATTTATCTAGGTATTCTTTCAAACGGTCTACTAGTTTTTGAAGGCGGAGGGGAGTGTCGCTGAAAATTACTAAGTCGTCTGCGTACATAAGACATGACACTGAAAAGTTATTTAGCATGATAGATTCGGGGGCATTTTCTCTCAAGAAAGCGGGGAGATCTTGGACAAACAGATTGAACAGCAGAGGGGACAAAACACAACCCTGACGGACACCACTTAAACACTTGAAATAGTCACTGCCGTCGGTTTCCACTGAGGCTCTCACTTCGTTGTAGATATTCCGTAGCATGCACATCATCTTCGTGCTCAGCTTAAGGTAGCAGACCTACTTTAAGGTAACTTTTTCCATCTCTATTCCTTCCCAGAAACCAAACTGACTATATGAAAGTTGATAGGGCTAATATTGCGTTCATCGAGATAACTTGCATAATTTATGCTGAGGTTCAATATGGCCGCAAGAGCGCAAAAAATGAACTTTTTTCAAACAGTATTTCTCACAGATGGTTCACATATATTTAATGGAAGTGACAAGTGTTGTAGTTCGAATCCTTACAAATGTCCCGAGGGAAAGAGTTTTTCAAGAAGCAGGTGATTTTTAACAAAAATGAAAATTTTCGATTTTTAGCGAATTTTGTGACAGAATTACATATTCAATGGTACTATAAAGTGCTAAAGGATTAAGTAAACGAAACAAGCTACCATCATTCCTTGGAGGGATATTCAAGGCAGCTCTCGGCCAAAAATGAAGGATATGAGTGTATTACACAAAAAGTTATGCTGTTCAAAGCAGCGTCTGTCAGCTAAAAGAAAAAGCTGTAACGAGAAAATTGCGATCAACGCGGCTGCTAGGAACAACAGGTTAGGGACATTGATAACAAATTAAGCTAATTAACCATTATTTTTATATTTTTGGCTTTTTATGGCGATATTATGAATCTGCACGAGTTGAAGTATGATTATATCCAATTTTCTTGGGTACTTTTTCCCCCCAAAAATGACCATTCTAAAGTAGGTCTGCTACCTTAAGTTTACTCAATTTACTCCATAACAATTCACGGTCCACCTTGTCGAACACTTTTTCCAGGTCCTCAAAAGAGGCGTAGAAACGACCTTTTCGCCGGTTCAGGTATCGTGCAACGAGTGCCTGAAGTGTGAAATTATTGTCCATGGTGCAATAATGGCGGCGGAAACCTTCTTGTTCTTCCGGGATGAGTTCTCTTTGCCTAGCCCATTCTGCCAGTCGCTTTTTCTAGGAGACTTATGAAACCCTTGCTTAGCAGCAGCAGAAGAGTGATGGCTCTGTAGTTCCCAGAATCCATTTTGTCTCCTTTCTTGTGCAGGGGGTAAATGAAGCCAGTTCTCCAGGCAAGGGGGTATGACTGCAGTTGATTTTGTTGAATATGCTTGTGATGATGTGAAGTACCGCAGGGTTATCAATGGCTTCTGTGAAGAAACCTCCGTTGAAACCATCAGTCCCCGGTGCAGATCTTACTTTTAGACGTCGTATAGCCTGTTTCACTTCATTTTCAGGCCATGCATTGTTCGTCGAACCTCTCGCATTTGTTCGAAGGCTTCGCGATCTTGTGTTATCCGGGTACTACGAAGGGTTTGCATAGTCGCTGTTTTCAGACGGGCGCATTCTGCAACCAACCAGGGGTGGTGAGACGATGAAAGATCTTTGCAGTTAACCTGTTTCTTGAATGAGGCATAAACACTTGAGAATGCACTCATCAATTTTGCGAGGCTTTCATCGATGTCTAATGTTAAAAGAAGAGAGACTCCAGGAGACTCTGGCTTCTTTCTGAGCTCCACTTTTTAAGGATATGGTGACAACAGTGGGATCGTATAGTTTGCGAACGCGCCCCTTGTTGTTTCGCATGGCATTCGCGTCCGCTCGTGGTGTCGTTTGCGAGTCGGCTTTGGCAACCGCGAAGACAAGCATGTGACTTGATTCCATTCGTTGAAGAATGCAGAGCTCTGCTATTTCATCCAGGCATTGAGCATCTGAGAGGATATACTCTATTAGGGAGGCTGAGGATGTTCCAATATGAGTGACCAACTTTTCTCTATCCGATCCCACACGCCCATTTGCTATTCGGATATTTGTGCGTGTACTTATGTCCAGAAGTTGTCTTCCATATTCGTTGACTTCATGGTTGTCCTTATTGGTCCTGCTTAGTGTCTCTTTATCCTCTTTATCCTTTATCCTTATCTTTATCCTCTTTTGGACGAGTGGAGCAAGAAATGGCTCATGAGGTTTAATAAAAGTAAGTGTAAAGTTCTCCACGTCGGTCGAAACAACGGTAGGTCTCTCGACACGTTCGGCGATGTTAAATTGGATGAGGCAAACGGAGAGAGAGATTTAGGTGTTTCTATCGACGAGGACCTCAAATTTTCCTCGCACGCGCAAGCGACGGTGGCCAAATGCAATAGGATTCTAGGTTACATTCGTCGGTCGGTTGCAAGTAGGACATCTCGCGTTATTCTTCCGTTGTATGCGGCGCTGATAAGACCCCAGCTGGAATATTGCATCCAGTTTTGGAGGCCTACAAATAAGGGCGATCTGTTGGCGCTCGAGGGAGTACAGAGGAGGGCCACAAGAATGATTAAGGAGGTTAGGGGACTATCATACGAGAAGCGTTTAGAAGTGTTGAGACTGTACTCGCTCGAACGAAGGTTAAGGAGGGGCGATCTCATCCAGGCTTTCAAGATAATTAAAGGAATAGATAATGTCGAGTGTGGTAGGTTTTTCCAGTTTGATGACAGCAAGAGAACGAGAGGTAACCGACTTAAGTTGCGCAAACCGCAGGTGCGGCTCAGGTCGAGACAGGAATTCTTTACTTGCAGAGTGGTGAACGCGTGGAATGCGTTAGATGACGAAGTAGTGGCTGCCCCTTCTGTGACTATCTTTAAGAAGAAACTAGATGCTTTCATGGACAGGCAAAAAGGTGGGGGGCAATGTTGACGTAGGTACTAGACAGTAAGCAACTAGGATAGTAAAAAAAAAAAAAAATAGCTTTAAGAGGGTTAGGCCTACCCTAAAATTAAGGAACGCTCGACCTCGACACGTGATATCGAAATGGGCGAAATCGCCTCTTGATATCACTAACTCTCCTGACTCCTGACTCCTGACTCTGTGTACTGGCTGGGTGGGGAAAGGTAGTTTGCCGAGTCCATAGAGATGTAGTCGTTATCCTCTCTCGTGTTCGCGTTGAAGTCTCCAACAACAATGACGTGGCTATAAGGATAGTTACTTCTAATTTATGTTGGCAGATTTCCTCTTCGAGTTCATCAAATAGGCTATCATCTGCAAAATAAGAGTTTTGAGGGAGAGGCAGACAATCCCGAGGATGATGTCGTGATTAGCATTTCTAGTCTTGCAGGGGAGGATGAGCAATAAAAAATTTTCAGAACAAGAGGAAAGTTTCTTTACTCCTTCGAACGAGATTCTAACCTAGGCTATTGGTCCGCCGGAGTCTCTCAGGGATCGGGATAGTAAGCGGGTAGAAGCGAACACATTGAAACCGTCCAGTGTAAATTGATCTGTATGGGTCCAAGTTTCTTGAAGGCAGATTACATCGGACGCACGTAAAAAGTCTAAGAAGTCTTTTCTCGTCGAGATGTCACTGTAGCCAAGAAAATTTGGTGCCTAACCAGTAATGTTCCTGGAGACGAAGCTTATTAAAGATGGAACTGAAACAAAAGGATTTCCCTCACCGCACCTGCCCACATGCAATTGCTACTTCTTTTTCGGTCTGGTACCTCTGGTGGGTGGTATGTCTGTTGCCCAAGAAGCGATCAGATCGGAGGTGTCTTCTTCCATCTGAGCCAACTTCTTCGGGTGCGGTGCGTGGGAGAGGCGGTTCATGGTGTGCGCTATCATGTTGAAGGCGGCCAGCGTCACTGTTGCCCGCATCCAACATGATTTTATCAGATCTAGGTCTTCGGCCCACCTTCTCTTCCACAAGACCATCCACATTCCCGCACATTTCCACACTTCCAAATTTTGTAGTGAATAGACCGAGTCCTCGACGATCAGCTTGTCGCGTTTCAAGTATGCTCGTTGGCCGTTTTTCCTTGCCCTGTCGAGGAAGGGGCGTAGATTTCTCCTTGCCTCTTGTGTCTTGTGTAGTAGGGTGAGATAAATATTTATTTGGGTTTGTGTTGTCTGGCAACGGTGAGGATTCTTTCCTTTGTCCTTGAGATGGGAGAGATGCACCAGAATTGGACTGTAGTCCCCTTCTTTTTCGAAACCAGGCGAAAAATCCGTTGATGTAGATTTTCCTTTATGGTCTTTCCAGGTGACATTAGGCGGGGTCGGTGGATCCTCTCTGTCAACTGTCCTCTCGTCCCGGTTAGGTGTTAGGGAGAAAAAGTCCGTTAAGCGGGGTTGCTCTGTAATTGTATAATTTGGACCGGGGTTGAGTTCCACTCCACTAATGATGAGGACGGTGTAGATCAGTGGTGCCCAACCCGCGGCCCGCGGGCAAAAAGTGGCCCGCGAAGCCCTAACCCACAATAAATACCCTTAGGTTTCCTTAAAATAATCTCCTACAATACTAGTGACTGGCCCGCGATGGCTGTGGGAGTGAGCTATGTGGCCCCCTAGCCGAAAAGGTTGGGCACCACTGGTGTAGATGATGAGGAACAGGTGTCTCTCACGGTGACGGCTGGTGTATTCGCGCCACTTGAAAAGAATTTCCCACAGATCTTCCGGTTGATTTTTTCTTCATCATGGAGAAAAACAGGTTCAAGTCACAGTTCACTGACCACAAGAAGAGCGATGGTATGCATGACAGTTAGGGTGTGCACAGTGGATCACTTGTACGGTTGCGGTGGATAATTTCCGTGAACAATAACAGCGCCACAGTTAATGTGTGCCTGCTTGGCGCCATCTTGGAACCAATCCGGCTTCTGTATCAGCACGTATGTAATGGATGTTAATTATGGTTTTAGAGATTTAGGATATTAATGGAGTCTTATTTGGGTTAAATTATAAAGAGTTAGAAATAAAGTGGTTTAAGGACGTGTAGTGACTGATGGTCAGAAACCCTGACTCAAGCCAGTGCTTAACTTTGGCGGTCAGAGACCCAAATAGCAATGCTACCAGTTCCAACAATCATTAATGTAATTTAATCTGTGACAATGACAAAGACACAACTTCGGCTTAATGACAACATTGTATCACAGGTTTTCTTTTCACGTTCAATCGCCTTTATTGGCATGACATTCTCGTTACAAAAGGGCAGGGTGATGTGAGGTAGTATATACATGGAAGAGTAGAGAAATTTTAGAGTTGGTCTAGGTGATGATAGGAGCATGCGGCTTGCCGTAGGAGGGCAGGGGGGGGGGGTCAGAAGGTTGAATTGGTCTGCGGCCAGCCACCAGGGGCCTATTCCACAGATTTACAAGCTACAAGCTACAAGTTACAAGTGGAAAGGCTGTATTTACAAGTATTTGTATTTTCTGTTCCACAGAGTTTGCGCTAGTGCTTGTAAATCGATAAGTACAAGGCACTGGAGCCTGCTCATATTACAAGTTCTGAGTGCATTCCAGAGTTCTCTATCGAGTAGCACTCGTGGAATGACACCAAAAGAGGTTTCATCAATGAAAGCGTATGGATATCTCATATAACGAGGAGCTGGATGTGCAGAATCGAATATGCCATCGAAATCGAATATGGCCTGAAAGTCAGTCTATGTATTCCAGATAGGTTGCAATCGAATATGCCCAACTAAGTGGGGAAGCTGTTCAGCTGAAGCTGAGTCCACACTTATATTCAAGGTTAATTCTATCAAAGACGGCGCCAAGAAAAGTTGCTGTGATCCTTCTTTAGCTGGCAATACTTGTAATCAGGTATTTCATTTCCCCAGGGCGCTGGATTTTATTCTTTCAAGTTTTTTTTTTGCAACGTAAGCACATAAGCCAAACTCCACTGTATTGTACCACATTAAAACTATGCCTATATTGTCCTATGCAATGGTCACAACAGGAAAAGACATAGTCTGCTAGACACAGGAGTGCAGAAAATACATTTACCAAGCATCAAAGTCTTGTGGGATTGGTGGCGCCACTGTGCAAGATGGCCGCAGCTTTCTCAGTGCTCTGACTCGGTTTTTCTCTCTCTCTCTCTACTATTGCTCAAGAAACCTCGATATCTCCTGTGATTTTATTTCTGTGATCAATGGACATGACCCTAATCACGTACTCCAGAAGCAAACTGTTGGAACTGCTAGCTGGAACGACAACACCCAAGTGCCAGCCCTGTGTCACCAGCAAAACGAAACACATTATTAAGGGACTGAGACTATGTCGAATTCGAGGCTCTGGGGCCGGAAAGCTCCATAAGACCGCCCGAAGGATGAGGAAAATGAGGAAGAAGGTCCCTCGACTGCTCATCACCAACGCTCGTTCCATTTTCAACAAATTAGACGATCTTGAGGCCTTAATACAGTCCGAGAAATATCCCGAGTGTGTGATCATCACAGAAACATGGCAGGACGGGTCCAGAGAACTTTCTGTGTCTGGATATACCACCCACGAATCTTATCGAACCGACAGGCGTGGAGGGGGAGTCGCGATTCTTATCAACGACCAGTTTTCCAGCCGTGTACACGCGATCGATTCCAAAACCGACCTTGACCTGGAATACATCCTATTATCCATCAGTCCTTCAAAAACTATATTCCCGTTCACAGGCCTATTACTTCTGGCTGCCTATGTACCTCCAAAGGCTGACAAAGAGAACGCCATCTCCCGTTTAGAATCAGCGATTGAACAATCACGAATCCAAGCACCACTGAAAATTGTGGCCGGTGACTTAAATGACAACATAAGCTCCCTTGGCGGAATGAAGCAGTATGTGAAACAACCCACCAGAGCTGCTGCGATCCTCGATCTACTCTTCAGTAACATACCGTTTCACACAACTATCATCGCTCCCCTGAGCAACAGCGACCATCATGTGATAAGGTGTGGTCCAAGACCCAATCACTGCATCGCCCTAGGCCCAAGAAAATCGAAGAAGAAGACGCGTCCCTTGAGAGAAGAGAACATCGAACGAATGCGCTTCGAATTCGAGACCACAGACTGGGATGTGTTTCGCGACGATGACTTGGACATACATGCAGAAGCAATCCAGGGCTACATCTCCTTCGTACAGGACCAGTGCCTACCGATCGAACTCACTGCCTCTGTTCTAGGTAGACCATGGATAGACGACGAAGTACTAGGTCTCGTCAGAGACAGGAACGCGGCCAGCCTGAAACAAGATACAGCAGGAGTACAGCTTCTCCAAAGCGCCATCCGACAAACGATTGACCTCAAGAAGCGCGCTTTTCTCAACATGCACACGAGAGGGTCAATGGGGAAAGGGTGGTACGCAGCCATAAAAAAAATCGCCGACATCACGAATGCCTCATCTTCAAGGAAGAGCCTCAGCATTGCTATTGACGACATCGTGAACCATTTGCAACGCTTTAATACTGAAGATGGAGCACCCCACCCAGCCCTCACAAGTAGCCAAGACAAAAGAACCCAAATGGTTGATATCGTCACATCGGAATGCACACCACCCGTCATTATCACCACGGCGGAAGTGAGGAAGCAGCTAGTGTCTCTCAAGTCCTCCAAATCTCCCGGAATCGATGGGATTCTCCCAAGCACTCTGAAAGTCTGCAGTTTGACGTTAGCAGAACCACTAGGCGAGTTGTACGCTAAATCATACAAACAGGGGTATATACCAAAGATCTGGAAGCACGCAAAAATCGTCATGCTTCCCAAAAAGAAGACAGTATCGTCTCCTAAGGATTTGAGACCCCTCAGCATCACACCTGCACTGCTCAAGCCTTTGGAAAAGCTTGTGGTAGCCTACACTCGAAAAGATTGTGAAACAGGATTAGACCGCTATCAGTATGCCTACAAAAAAGGATCATCAACATCGTCGGCGATCCTAAGCTTGATCGACTTCGCCTTACGATCAGTCGACAAGCCCAAAGTGATCGTTCGCATAATGACTTTCGACTTCACCGCTGCTTTCGACACGCTGAATCGACATCTAATTGTCCAAGAAATGTCTAGACTGGGCGTCAGACAGCAGAACCTCCAATGGATAAGCAGTTTCCTTCAAGATCGAAAGAATACCCTGATGGTCGGGAAAGAACAGCGCCAGGTTAACATCACCATAGGCGTTCCGCAAGGGTCCATTATAGGACCTCTGGCATTCACATGCTGCACGGATGCACTAAGAAGCACATGTGACAGTGTTCTCCTTCTAAAATACGCCGACGATACGGCAGTAGCTGCCTCCATCTCAAATCTCAATGACCTAGCAAGATATAAGGAAGCCGTCCATACCGTTAGCACATTTGCTAACCAAAGAGGACTCCTGCTAAATGCTGCCAAAACACAAGAGTTAATCATTGACTTCCAAAAACCATTTCCGACCGAGCAGAACATCCTCACCCATCCTCTGGATATTGATAGCCAAACAATCCAACGCAGTGCCAGCATCTCATACCTCGGAATCCTGATCCAGGAAAACTTGAAATGGGATCAGCAAGTGCACAAGATGGTCTCCTCCCTCAAGAAGTGTTACCACGCCCTGAAACTCCTGAAACTAGCCGGTGCATCAAAAACGCATCTCGTCAAAGCCTACAATAGCTTCTTTCGTCCACGTGCCGAGTATGTTTGCTTAGTTTGGGGACCAGGCCTCCCGAAATCTCTCATAGATCAGCTGGAGAAGGTTCACTGTGTAGCCCACCGAATCTGCCACGGATCCTCGTGTACTTCTAACGACTGGGAATCCCTACATCAACGACGCTGTAGACAACTCCAAAATTTTGCCCACTCGACAACGTACAGCGGCGTACCTAAGGCCAGAACTGAGAGGTATAGAAAGAGCACCATTCCTAGTGCACAACGCATCCACCGTGACAAATTGAGACGTCGCAAGATTACATAAACTTCCACTTGACCTGATACATTCCCTAATACCTTTTTCTTTTTCTGACTATTTCCTGACCATTGTACTACATACCATTGATACCAAGTAATAGACTTGTAACTTGTAGCTTGTAAATCTTCTGTGGAATGGGCCCCAGGGGGTTGTTTCTCGAAGCATACAAGTAGACAAGTTAAAATATTAGTCTTGTAAATAACAAGTTTATGTTTCTCGAAGAATTAGGATCCCACTTGTATTCACAACCAGGGACGTAGCAAGGAAATAATCGGAATATCGGGGTGTGTCATATGAGGCACTTTCAGGCTCATGAGATGAAATGGCCGAGGAAGGTGAGTGGTTCCCCCACCCGCCCCATTGTTCAAATAGCCCCTTCTCTTCCCAAAATTTCAATTTTTTTTTTGCCTCAAAAGAGATATGGGTCAAGGACTGACTTTGAATCAGTCATAATTTAGTGGGTGAAAGCTACTCCTGAACCATGGTTTGCTACTGGAACTCAAAAAACTGGGAGCAATGGAAGCAAAATGGGGGGGAGGGAACTGTATTGGTAAAGAGTTATTCTATTCAGAAGGTGGAATAGGAGTACAAGTCGAAACTTCAGCTGAATATGTGAAAATTTTCACCCTCACCCCCCCCCCCCCCCCCCCCCCCCCCCCC